>JACXIL010000219.1:0-54099 GCA_014737365.1 Bombus soroeensis | reverse complement strand
CACTGCAACTGCCACTGCCATTGTGCCACTGCTACTGTGCCACTGCCACTGCCACTGCAACTGCCACTGTGCCACTGCCACTGCGCCACTACTACTGCCACTACCACTACCACTGCCACTGCCACTGCCACTGCCACTATCACCATTGTTGTCGCCGTCGTTCTACCCAATTCCCTTATTAACTTGTTTCTTCTTCTCTATCTTCTTCCCGCTCTTCCTTCATTGTCTTTGAGGTTGACACATTAAAAGCGCAAGACCAAGTTCGATCGTATGCGATGCATACGTATACCTATATCTATTCGGAAAAGCGAGTTCAAGAGTTATCGAGAGCAGATCGAGGAGCTGCTTGGCGTGTGTTGCGTGTGTATATATTAGTTTCACAGGACCACGATTCGGTGAGACAAGGCTGATGCCTGCCTGATCGGCTAATCGGAAATCGGAATAACGGGGATGGCAATATCGATCTGTGCCACTGCTATGCTATGGATCCCGTCTCGCACCGTACGTTGTGGAACCAGAACGACCGGTGCCATCACCCATCTTTGCAACATCAGTCCCGTACCTGCGCATCTACGACTCTAGAGTACTTCTACACGCACTCTCGATAGTCGATCCATAATCTACATTACTCGATAAATGTACAGTGTCTTATGGGTGGTAAAATCGCGTTATTTCCAATTAAGACACTTCTCTCACCGCATTTAAATATCCGTCTACCGTATTCAATTAGAGTGTCCCTAAACTGAACGCATGTTTATTCCGATTGCAATTGACTCGATTTCTCAAACCGTTTAAGTCTACGTACCACTTTCGAGCTACTTTTCACTGTAGATGTTTTCTCTTTACAGAAAAGCTTTTAAAGTTTATCCTGTATTTCGGACATACATACATATATAAATGTATATATGTATACATATTTACATACGTATAGGTATATTCTTGGCTCACGTGTGTATATATGTCTACATATACATATATGTATGCCACCTTCTATCTGTTCAAATTCATCTTTCAATTACTTTCGATAAACGATCGTATTGTACGTTTAGCAATTTTATATTCTTTGACAGCTCAACTTTATAAGAAGTTACTTAAGAACAGTCGGCAAAGAAGGATCACTGGAAGAGGAACGAATCATGATGGAAATCAAGATATTCTCTTTGGCTAGTCACTTATTTTGGGGCCTTTGGAGTATCGTCAACGCCAAATTATCAGAAATTCCATTTGGCTATTGGGTATGCTCATGACGACACGGTGTATCCGTATTTTATGCTTTTCTCTCGTTACTTTTATTCCAAACTTTGTCTACATACACTTATTTACGTGCTCATGCTAATTACCCTTGCTCTTTTCCCTATCTTCTCCAATCATTTCCTTCTGTTTCCATTGTTGCAGGATTATGCAGTTTCTAGATTAAAAAATTACCAGTATTTAAAAGAGAAGATTAGGGCTTCTGGAGAATCGCCGACGATAGACAACGATGATACTGCTGAGAAAATAACCGTGGATTGAACAAATCGAGCGCATGATCGTTACGGCGAAGACAGTTTCCTTTCTGCAACGTAACGTGACAAATAAAAGTTTACCTACCATATTTTCATGCGCTCGTAATTACGTATCTTGCCAGAATCACGATTTACCGTTGTTTCGTGATACATGTTTACGGTTTTCAACAAAAAGAAGAAAAGAAGAAAAGAGAAAGAAAGGGCGAAAAGAAAAAGCCGGAACAGAGCAAGATGTGAAAGCCAACGTGAGACAAGTGAAAGAATGACGAGCAACGCATTGAACGCATGCACGCGAGTGACCGAGGCAGAAGCAACGCGCGACAAGAAGAGAGAGAGAGAGAGAGAGAGAGAAAGAGTGAGAGCGAGAGGGGAGGGTGGGGAAGAGAGAGCGAGCACGGGGGAATAGGAATGAAGGGAAGGGATTAGGCTGTTAAGAAACACGAAAAGAGAAAAAAGGAGAGAGGAAGGAAAGAAACGAGACGATGCCTTACTACTACGATAGACTTGTCTACGCGAACTATCACGTGCAATTTCGTTTCGTTTCGTTTCGTTTCGTTTCGTTTCGTTTCGTGTCCTGTCGTTTTCATTCTCGATGGATACCATCGCGACTACTATGCGCATATCATCGCGACTACTATGCGCATATCATCGCGACTACTATGCGCATATCATCGCGACTACTATGCGGATACCATCGCGACGTATGATATTAATTAATATGACCGAAAGAATCGTCTCCCAGCTTCTCATAATGTGTACTCCCTTCGCCCTATAAAAGCGGTATGGGACTACGTAAATAGAAAAGGATCTCTCCCGTGGACAACCCTGGCTTACGAATTACAAATGTGATATAAGATAAGAAATGCGTATGATATGACATCTTAAACTTTTCAGGGAAATGCTGCTCAACTTTCAAGTCAGCTATCGATATTTTTAGCCGGATACTGGAAATCAAAAGGATCGAGTATTCCTACCATTTATAATTACATTATACATATATACACATATACGTGCATATACGCATACATACGTACGTGTACATGTTTAAGTATGTACGCATGTATGTATGTACGTAGATGATTTGTACATAACTACGATTTTGTTGTACCTGGGACGAATCGTTATTATAATTGAAATAGGAAACTCTGTACGCTTAACGTGTTAAACAGCCAAATCGTACTTTCGATCGCGTCTCGCGTATATATGTATATATATATGTACTTAATTGCGTTTGTATCGAATTTTTTTGCACGAGCTAAGAACATTCATGCTAAAAAACGAAATCATACATAGTAAATAAGCTGATCATCATTGATCGTATTGAACGTATGTATCTGCGATCAGTGCTGATATCAAGATATTATTGTTCACCGGTATTTTTCTTCGTGATTTATCCAATGATATTTGCGTTTTATTTCTAATTCTTCCACACCGTGATATCGCGTATTTTTCATTAGTGCGACATGTTTCTCGGTTCAACAAAGAACAATATTTTAATAAAGTTGAAAGAAACTATTTCCATTCTTTTCGTTCTTACCATCCTTTTTCTCAAATACTAATAAATAATTCCGCAGGAAAACAAATATCTCTAATTTCTTTTCATGAAAATAGAGTTCACAATTATATCGTGATGTACATACCTGCATACATTTCATATTATATTACATATATCGTATTTCATTTTCTTTTATCTCCGTAAGATGGCAATCACTGTATACAATGACATTTCCGTGACTCACGCATACAGGGTGCACCTCGAGTTTTTAGTACGTATATAAGGTTAGTTGAGCTTATTGTATTTACAGTCTGTTGAGGTTATATAAACGAACGTTGACGTTAATTGGTGCCGGTTTAAATGTTAATTGAAAGAAGTTTTAATTTGTTCCCGGAAACTGACAACTTTCTACAACGTTTAATATTGGCCTCCTATTCCTTTCTTACAAACGATAGAAGCTATGGAAACTACGTCACACAACCTTATGCCCAACATTCATTTCAACAATGATGAAAGAAATGTACAAGCTGAAGTAAACAATGAAGAAATACTGTTCACTACTAAAACCTCTAATTCTTCCGATACATCGGAAGATAGCATACAGCTTGCAGCTTCGACAAAAGAATATTCAACAAATGACTTGTCTAAAGGTCTCAATAATGTTGATAATATTGCAACTTTCAAGAAACCGACTGTATTAATCGGTCCAAAACGTTCTTGTCCGATATATAAAAGTTCCAAAAGCTCAGAGCATGATATAAAATCTCAAAAACATACGCAAGATCAACCTTTCCCGTATGTAGAACCATCTTGGGGAGGAAAGCCGGAAGGGAATTATATGATGGAAGTACTCAAGTCTGGAATGATCATCAAGACAATTTCACTCAACGAACAAAATTTCTATCTTGTTGGGCGTTTACCTTTGTGCCATTTATCTCTTGTTCATCCTACTATTTCAAGATATCATGCAGTTTTACAATACAGATCTGAACAAGACAAAGAAAACGATAAAGGTTTCTATGTATATGATCTAGGAAGTACTCATGGTACTTTTTGGAATGGGAACCGCATAAAACCTAATGTTTACGTAAGGATACACGGTGGTCATATGCTCAGATTTGGTTGCAGCCAGAGAAAGTACATTTTACAAGCTCCACCGGGAGACCAAGAAGAAGAATCTCCGTATAGCTTAACAGAGTTAAAGGTATTCTTTCTTTTATCCAAACATTGTTTCTTTTATATGCAACTAATGCAGTTATTTTTCAAGCAAATATAAGATGAAACAAAAATATTCTAGGGAATGAGAGCGTCCCAGTTGGAAAAACGGTGCATGGAAGACAACGGTAAAGCATCCATCGAAGAAAAGGAAAGCGAAGGCATTGATTGGGGAATGGGAGAGGATGCAGACGAAGAAACAGATCTTCAAGAAAATCCCTATGCTTCTATTACGGATGACGATTTAGTTTTAGAAGATCCCAAGAAAACTCTTAGAGGATGGTTTGAAAGAGAAGGATATGACCTCCGTTATCAAACAGAAGAAAAGGGATTTGGACAATTTCTGTGTTGGGTAGAGTAAGTAAGAGTTTTCATACATATGAAAACAATGTGAAAGAAATATATGATACGATTAACTTAATCTCGTGAAAAATTTAGTCTTCCCACTGAAGATATCGCCGGACATTCGACTAGAGCAGAAGCCCTTGTAAAAGGTAAAAAGAAAGAAGCAGTTGTACAATGCGCGTTGGAAGCTTGCAAAATTTTAGATAAATATGGATTATTAAGGCAAGCAAATCACGGTAAGAATAACGTTTATAAAATTCTTTATAATAAACTTTAACTTTTGTTTTCATACCTATACTGTTATGTTTTGTGTTCATATCTATACTTAATACTGTTGTACACAACATTGTTCGGGGCTTTCGGGCAGAGACCTTCGACCTTTCGCCAGCAATGCAATTAGCTTTTTCAGCATCTAAAAACGCATTGAAGCTAGTATCTGTGGCGTGTGGTGGTCCCTCTATATAACAAGATACCTGCATTCATGTACTGGAACGGTGATGTTCATGTTCTAGTTCATTGGTGTTGCTGAATTAGCCGGCGCTATTAATTGCTCAGCTGATTAATTAAAAAAAATGTGAGAATCGTGTTCCGGTACTTGAATACAGATGCCTCTTTACTAATTAATTTTATCTTTTTGTAAAAATAATCTGTTTTGTTTTGGTCGATTATCGTAAATAAGAATTTTATTTTATCTTTTTATTTATTTAGAATTTATTTATACATGTATGTACAGAAGCAAGAAAAAGGAAAACGCGGAATTGGGAAGCAGAAGATTATTATGACTCGGACGAAGACAATTTTTTGGATAGAACAGGCTCTATAGAAAGGAAGCGTGAACAGAGAATGAGATTAGCTGGAAAATTGGAAGAAAAAGCAGAAACGTATGATTCCTTGGTGAGTTGAAGCAAGTACTTCACTAATTTCACAACTTTCAATCGACATTTGAATAAAAATGTTGTTGGTATTATTATTTTAGCTCGAAAAACATAAGGAAGTTACAAAACGAATATCACAGTTGTCAACTTCGATTGAAAATTGGCAGAGTGCGAGTAGTGCGAAGAATGATACGACCGAAGAGGATGCGTTAGACGCTTTTATGTCAAGTCTAAGTTCGTTTGCTTTAACTAAAAGTGACATTGCTAAGATGAAGTTGGAATTACAAAATCTTCGAAAAGAAGAGGCAAGCTTGATTAAACTGTTAAACTTGACACAGCCTGCAAACTTACCAGCTCTTTCTTACCACGATACTATGGATCAAACTACTACTCAGGCTAAAGCAGCCGCGCATCTTATGCAAAACGCACCAATAGAACGAAAGAAAATTTATAACTCCTTACATTGCGGCAAAAAGGTGAGTAAATACTTACTTTGTCCGCATTTAATCTGTCCACAATACTCTACTACCTTTATGGAATGTTTATGTAGGTGAAACAAATAAAGCAGTATGTAACTACCAATACTGAATTACTTGAATCAAATGCAAATTCCGACACTGCGATAGAGGCAGCAGCTGTAGAAGAAGTGGATAGTGACGACGATGACGAATCAATTTCAAATCCATCCCATGATTCATTATGTAAGGAAAATTTTAAATTGCAACTCTCTAATACCACTATTAAAAGCGAATCTTCCGGGAAACACGAGGAGCAGCAGAAGCATAACATCCAAATGACGAAAAAACATCGACGGGAACAAAGAAAAATGTACTGCGATCAAGACATACATGCAGATAATTATTCCATGTGGATTCCGCCATCGGATCAAGCGGGTGATGGAAAGACAAATCTTAACGAGAAATATGGTTATTAAGGAAAAGCTGTTCTACCAATATTTATATGTAATTATATGTATTAATTGTCTAATATATATATATATTGTAAAATTGTTGAATTTTTTATACGTTATTACTGTGTAATTTATGATATTGTAAATACTATACTGTACAATATTTATTGCTAAGTTACTATAAGATGATTATTAAATACGGTATTATATTATGATTTATTATATACGTGTGCTTTTGTATTTAATATCATGTATACATATATGTGTAGTATCAGAGGTACTATGTATATACAAATTAACATGAAGGAGGTTACATTTCAATGGATCGATCGATTGTTTGTACCGACTACTTGTATCGTTTACGTTTCTAGTGACATTTGGAACATATTTTGGACATTTTCGATCGTGATCACGGACGGGTGTTGTGAATGAATAAGCGGATTCAAAAACAGGTAAAATAGAAGAATAAAGAAAATAGTTACAACTGTTTTTGCTTCTTCTATTCTGATATTTGTGGAAATTTTGAAGATTAACCTTTTTTTATATCGAAATAATACATGTATATTTAGTACAGCAAGTTAAATATACGTGAAATTATAAACAACAATAGCCGTTTTACCATGTTTTATTAGATAAAATCCATATGAACATAAGATATAACTGGACAGTGATTGGCATATTCTCATATTATAAACCAATAGATTGCATATTCGCATTATTTTAATATTTATCAAATATATTTGTGGTTTGTGATTTGTTAACATTAACGGTTTTTAAAATCATAGGTGTCACATTATTTAGAAGAGACAGAAGATGGATTATTTCGTTGGGGAAATGTTTGAAATTCCTTATTTTAAAACAGGTACGTATATTTGTCAAATAGATATGAAACATAACCTAGACCAACAAGTTCAAATTTCATTTCTTACAAAGTAAGCCGAACAAGTTATATATTTTCATTTAATTGAAAAAGACAGTGATTTTTTATCGAAACGTAATATCTCCTATTATGCTATATATGCTATATATGCTATATATGCTAAATATGCTAAATATGCTATATCATTAAGATGTATCAAATTATTAATCAAAATTGATAATTACTAACTAGATAGCGTTATCTTTTAAGATGTCGTTGCACGAATTCCTTTCAAGACATTGAAACACTGAAAAATATTTAATTCAAAGTAACTTAATTTAATTTAATTACATCTTGACAATCGATACAGTATGGAGTACTATCGCATCCATTGGATGGTATATAATTGCAATTACAATCTGCATTTGGTGGGCATCTCCGTACATTTTGGAAAAATATGCGAATTGGAAGCTGAGAAAGAATGAACAGGAATATGCAGCAAAATATCATAAGAGTAAATATCATTAGATGGCTATGTCACATTCGTCAAAAGTACTTGCCTAATTTTATTATGTCCAGATCCAGATCTGTTGCGAGAAAGACTCTCAGGTTTAGAAGCTTCGCGACAAAAAATGCAAGAAGAATATTATCAGAAATGTACGTTAGCAGAACAGGAGAGGATAGAGGTAAATTGCGAATTTTAACTTGAAACGCACCAACATGGATTTAGAATATATGTATATTATTCTGTTTTCCAGCAGAAGGGGAATGCAAAAGGAATATCAAAATTAATCTTAGACAATAATGTCATAGGCGATAGACTAGGAAAGAAGAAGAACGATTCACCACCCTTTACAGAGAAGAAACACAAATCTATAAGGGAGGGTAAATACACACATGGAAAATAATGATTTTAAAATAATGATATCAATCGATGGCGTTAATTCTGACCATTCTCTGACCATTACAGAATACAACCCATTAATGGGCGACGGTTCTAGAGGATATCGACCCCCTAAGCGTACTTGTTGCGGAAAGGGCAGTTGCGGGTAATTACATGTAAGCGTAAAAACTAATATAAATTTATTTTGTATTCATAATTCTCAATAAGAATACTTGAAGAAAGAAAATCGTTTGTTTACGAACGAAATTTTGTAAATAATTATCGATCGTTGTCTTCTGTTACAATAAAACTATAAATTTCTAAATATATCCGATATAATGTTTAAATTACCTGAAGCTCTAAGATCATTTTGGACTCTTATATATTATTTCGTTTAACTTGAGCTCTAGCTTGTTAAATTTAAAGGGAAATAGGGGGTAAGAGGAAGTAAATGTTTGTTTTTTTCCTTTAAATCTTCGTGAATTATTTTTAGAACGTAAAAAGTTTGGAAAATACTCGTATGTTCAACATCACTTTTTCTTTGTTTTTATTAATAATCGTTACTCGTATATTGCGTAACGCTTTTGTATATCGCTTTATATGCATATGTAGTACTTGACAATAATAATTATTACTTTTTAATTATCTACATTTGTGCGCGTCTTGTGTTTGCCTGTACGCGTATGACACTAGTCTGTATCGATCAATTTTATTAGTATCATTTTTCTTTTCAATAACATGTTCAAAGTGGACAATCACTTGCATTTGTTTTATAATAAATAAGTTATTGCCTACGAAAACGCTTACGAACGAACGAACAATTTCTGTTTCTTTTATGCGCTTTATTTACAAAACGTAAAGAATATTTAAGCTAAATCACTTATCAGCCTTGGCGATTTAATTTAGACCTAGTGGCTAAAAGATGCAAGTAAAATTGAAACTTATCGAATCGTAGTGTTCGGAACGTTTTTTATCGTTATTAGATCTTTCGATCCGAATGTTAATGATATGACGATTAGCTCGCTGTGACTATAAAATATATATATCGTTATTCTACCGTGTCGACAATTTTTGTCAGTCGGTCAACAAAGCGTCCAATCTTCGCAAGAGACTACTATTCAGCTATTGGCAGTGATTGATAATAAATCACTTACGAAACTTTCGTGAAACTTGCCCTCGCTCGGGACGAAGTTGGTTTAATCGATTTCAACGAAGACGAGTTTAGTTCGGATTACATTCAATTTGCTTACTTTTCACTTTTCACTTTTCACTTTTCACAAACGGAAGAACACATCGACATGTGTTTCTCGTTATATTCCGTTGCCCGTTTTAATTCTCGGCAGGTGATCGGTAGAGTAAATGGAGAGTTAATGGAGATGCGACGAGCGCAAGACAAGCGCATAAGACTAAAAAGCATTTTAAGATGGACAGGATAACTCAAATTACGGGCCAATAGACGACACGAGAAACGAGAATGAAAGAATTAAAGATGCACGGGATTGAGAAGGGGAAGGGGAGGGGAGGGGTTGCGCAGTAAGCCCGCGATAGTGGGGATGCGAATAAAAGCGAGTTTAAGGAAAAAAGAATTTGGTGTGTGCGTGCGTGTACATGCGTGCGCGCGTGTGTATGTCGTCACGATCCGTACGCGATCTTCTATTTTCGTTCAACGTTGAAGGTGTTACGCGTAATATGATACATACAAACAGTTTGAACCATCATAACAATCGTGCAAATATGAGAAACTATAAAAATAACGTCATTACTTTTTTCGCTTCGCAAATTGATAGGATGGTTCGGTATAACTGGTTCAAGAATCGTTTACTCTGCCGCATAATCTGTGACAAAAGTATCACGAGTTCTCGATCTTGAACTCGAAATATTTTCGGTATCTAAATAAGTAACTACTATCGATCGAACTGCTCCCATATTGTGGAAGAGTTCGAGTGCGAATTTATGTACAGATTTGGAGGTGTTTGTTCGTTCGTTTGTTTGTTTGTTTGTTTGTTTGTTTGTTTCTTTCTTTCTTTCTTTCTTTCTTCTTCTCCCAAAATGAATCTACATACATCATATGTGCCTATAGAAAAGGACCATTTACCACCAGTCAATAGAGTCCGTAAAGACGAAGTTTGGCAAACTCAGTGTACAGTCTAAACAGACTATCGGAGATAATGTTTGAATATTGTTACGGCGAATACTTAAAATATAAGTTCTACGTAGCTACGTTTCTCTCTTTCTCTAACTCTTGTTCGAAATTTATCATTTATTTAAACACTCTACGAAAACGAACGCTCTCCTTCTTTTAATTTAATTCGTTACTAATAGCTTTTTTCTCTTTTATTCTTGTTTCTCACCTTTCTGGATGGATTATACCTGTATGTTTCTATATGCGATCTACGGATTTACCAATTTCATTTGCGAACCGTTACTCGCGCGGATAATTTTATATACTTATGTTACACATTGAATCGTATCTCCACACCCGATCTACGTAGTCTTCCGGAATTGTGATATTCGGCAGTGTGTTCAGCGTCTGTTATTTCTCTTTGACGCTTGTTAACGTTTGTTAACACGTTGAGCGCGGCGCCGATATTGCTATCTTTTCCGTTCAGCCGGCAGCGAGCGAGAGCGCTCAAGTGCGCACGATGATACAGTGATGATACGGTGATCCGCGACTTTACGCACTAGGTGGGGCTTGGCTTATCTATTGTTGAATCTGTGATCGAAATGAATTGACCGGCGCCGGCCAAACGGAAAGTTCACTGCCGGTCCCCAGGGGCCGGCGCCGCGTTCAACGTATTAATAAACCCATTCATTAGAACGGTATAATATAGTTCGACGATCGCCGACCTACAATCAGTCGATTCTTTAATAATATTCACTATTTGTTTCCTCACGCGAAAGAACAAACTAATTACAACGAATTTGAGCGATTATTACACAACGAGTGTCTTCTACTCGACTATCTCAATTTACATTAAGATTCGTTCCAATTCCGGAGCATCGACGAACTCTCACGCACCATACACTGAGATTAGGAGGAACCAAGAGACGCAGTTTGTAAATGTGCTCGGATCAACGACGCCCGATTAGATCCAATTTAGAATATTATAATGGCCGTTTCAACACTGTTGGTCGTCGTCCTCGTAGCTTGTCACTTATTCGTATTTTCTTTGTCTGCCGCAATCTTCACTGGTATTCGTAAGCGATTACCGACGAATCAATTCGTCAATGTTACGTGGCAATTGTTTTTTCCCTTTCGATCGATGCAACGAATAGAATACATACGATAGCTGCTCGTTTCCGATTCGCATTGGAGATTTACGACGAAAGACACACCGGTCGACAGCTACTTTCCATTGTTTAAACTGCTCATAGAAGAAAGAAGCTTCTGCACACAGACTCAGGCACACACACGCACACGCACACGACACGCACACGCACACGCACACGCACACGCACACGCACACGCACGCACGCATACGTACATACACGCATACGTACATACACGCACACACACAAAAAAAAAAAAACTGTTCGATATGATATAATACTTGTTGCACGACAGTCGATTATACTTTGCTGCACGTACCCTTAAAAGTTGTACATACACATTATGTATATCGTTTAAGAAGTATCACGTGGCAACACGTTCGTATCAGTACGACAAAGTTAAAGAATCATTTTTAACCATTTAGGAACGTTACATCGGAAAATAATAGAGCCGTGCGGAACTCTGAGCGGCGAAAATTTAAAATTTCTGAAAAGTACACAAATGCCACGTTGATTTGGCGCACAGAACTGCCATGTGCGCGTACGCGTAACAATATATCGCGTGTTAATATCGTTTGCAATGTCGAAGTCGACGTTGAAATCGTAAATTATCGTTACTCACGAACAAAGGCTATGAAACTAAATCTATTCGATCTATAACACTTCCTTTTCGTCATATCCATCATCTCGCATCCTGTTCGCTGTTCACTGTTCGCTGTTCACTGTTCGCTGTTCACTGTTCGCTGTTCACTGTTCACTCTTCACTGTTCGCTGTTCACTGTTCACTCTTCACTGTTCACCGTTCACTTTTCACTGTCAACCATATCGTCCATCATCCATTTTTTCATTACTCAATGGCAGTGGTTGTATATATTGAGCAAAAAACGAAGAAACGTAACCACTCGGTTAGGTAATTATCAAAAGTATCGAAACTACGAGACGAACGCATCCTTCGCACTACTTGCGTAAACAGGGCTAATGGAGACGAGGTTAAACCCATCTATTCGGAGAACATTGATGAACATGAATGAAAGAGTTTCGCGCGGCAGAGGATGGAAGGAAGAAAAGAGAGAGGAATAAAGGAATATCACGGCTAATACGAGTAGCTATTAAGGTTTGGAGATATCGAGGACGAGCTTAGCCCGGAAAAGGTACTTTGAGAATGTTGGCGATATTGTCGCGCGAGACGGCTACGATTCGTTGCGATCCAAGTAAGTCGTTTGAGGTTGAAACAGCGGTTCGTATCACCAACGGTCGATTCTATCGGTCGGTCTTGATCCTCCGAGAATCCTTGTGACATTAGCCATCGCGAAGGTCGGCCGGCCGACTGCACTCTATAGGAGGAGCATTTGAATTCCCGCCACCTACGAAAACATTGTTCAGCTTGTTGTATCTTTGACTTCCAGAACTGCTGACTGTGTTCGAGGCCGAGGAATTGTGCTGAGGATAGCCGCCGATTCTCGAAAAGCTAGGCACTTTATCTGAAAGAGAACGAAATATGTTGCATGTTGTACGTACATAAAGATTACACTGTTTTACGGTGATTTTTATCAAATCGATCGCAATGAGAAACAAAGAAAGAAAAAAAGATAAGAAAAATAGATGGGTAATATGCGAACCTTTGCCACGGTTATGCCTCGTCCTTTCTTGCGAGCTAATGTTTCCAGATTGCCTTGGAGGGATACAAGAATAATTACTGTCACCGCTACTATAGGTCGGTGAAGCAGTTCTAGTATTTCTTCTACGTGGACTTTTGCCATTTCTATTTCGGGAACCTGTTTTACCATGGAGGCAATTGGCCGATGTCGGAGCGAATTGGTCGTTGTATTCGAGGGTGTTCCCATAGAGGCAACTGGATTCCGAACAGGAACAACAGATATCCGAGTGTGCGTTCGAATCGCAGGACTTTCTATCCCATTCGTCGTTCTCAGTTTGATAAAGGTTCTCCGTTGTATAGATATCTTGATCGTTTCGTCGATAGATATCCTCGTTTGCTATTGATCGTTCCGATCGTGAATCCGCACGATTTACATGACTGTACGCAGAATCGTAGTCTTCCGATGGCGAATCGTTTCGTTGACCGTACAAAAGAGAGCCGCTCTCGTATTCGTTTTCGTGATTACCTTTGTACGAATCGTAACAGTCGAACGATTGTGGAAAGACGGGCAGTGCCGGTGGATTCGTTTGCGGAGGCAAACTCGTGTATCTACCTTGCTGATGGACGTTATTTTGTGGTATAGAATTGTCGAATGGTTGAGTCTGCTGACCCGAATCGTTCCAAATTGTATTCGAACCTCCTAAATTGTTAATTATTCTGGTCGGCGGACTCGGTGGACTTTGCGAATTTCTTGATCCCGAGCCCGAACCGGAGCCACCTCCTCCACCACCACCGCTACCAATACCTCCACCACCGCAGCCGCCGCCGCCGCCGCCGCCACCGCCGCCGCTTCCACCCGCAGAACCCGAACCAGAACCGGAACCTGAATTCGAACTCGAGCTTAAACCCAGTCCCAGCGCTAGTCCTGCACTCGTGATCAAGTCCAAATCGTTTTGCCTTTCGATACTTCTCTTGCCTAGATGGGGGCTAAAAGCGGTTTGATGTTGGTACTGTTGTTGCTGTTGTTGTTGTTGCTGCTGCTGCTGCTGCTGTTGTTGTTGTTGCTGCTGCTGCTGCTGTTGATAATGATGTTGATGCTGATACTGATGCTGCATTTGGTGCGGATGATGATGATGATGATATTGATACTGATGTTGGTGTTGGTGTTGATGCGTATGCGAATGCGATCTGGAAGAACCGAGAGATCCCTCGAACGAGGGCGGATGTTCCGGCGGAGGTGGTAGCATATCGCACCAATTCGGTGGTTGATTTTCATTTGGCAGCGGCATCCTGTATTGATGAGCTCTTCTTTGCGCTTCCGTATTATCCTCTGCGTTATAAACGCTACTGGCATTGTCGCTGCTCGGAGACACGGTTGATTTGTTTCGATCCAAGTTCGAATCTAAACTCGAATAGTCCGGCTTGAGACAAGAATCGCTGGAATTCGATTTTCGACCGGCGGTTTCTATCGAATCCGGGCTACGGGCAGGCGGCATGCACAGTGTCGTTGTAGCGTATGGTTCTGGCGGAGCTTGCAACTGTTTTCGAGCATTGTAAAATGTCGTTAGATTAACTTCAGCGTATTCCGAGCCAGCCATTCCAACGATTCCAGGTGGAAGGCCGATTTGATTCTGATTGCTTAATAGCTTCGTTTCGCAGTCCTTATCGGTGGTGGAAGCCTGGAGTGTGTTACTCGGCCTCCAACCACGCTCTAACCACAGGGTATCTTTGTTTAATTGACAAATGTCATTAGCCGTGCCGACAGGAACATTGAGGTGGCCAAGTTGTTTACTCATCGCTTGCCTTCGACGAACGTAAACAGCACCCAATAACGCGACGATAACGGTCAACACGACCGTTATCACGACAATCAAAAACCAAGTTTCACTCACGACAGAGGTATTTCTTTGACTCGGATCCGTTCGTGGCGGCAACTGCGTCAATTGTCCTGGATCCATGTTCAAAACGGTTGGATTGGAAAACGGTCCAAGACCTACACGAGTTAACCCGGCGACGCGCGCCGTGTAAAGACCACCTGTCGTTAGGCTGTTGATAATCACCGACGTTGTCGACGCATTTAAAGACATCTGGCCCAAAATCTTGTTGCTGCTATTGCTCTTGATTTGAATCTAGCGAAGGAATAAAATAGAAACCAACTTGAATCGATTCTCACGGGAAACTAGATTTTGGATCGTGTCGTCACACGCGTATTTACCTTATATCCTATTAATTGTCCGTTTTGTGTAGTTTTCGGCGGCGGAGACCAACGGACGAATGCCGAGGTCACATTTATCATGCCGACATGAACATTTTCAGGTGCCCCGGAAGGTACGTCTTCCAGCGTGGTCGCCAATTTCACGTTGCTCGGTCTTCCTTCGATAGTCTTGAAAAAAGGAACTAGGAAGAACTCGTAACGCGTGTACTTGTTTAAATTGGTCAAAACGTAGCTGGTTGCTCCGGCATTCAGTACCGTGACCATTCGATATTCTGGCTTCTCGGAAACTTGACGGTATCTTATATACAAGCCTTCGACCAAATCGGCAGCTCCCAGTATCTATAGAGACAAACAGCACAGGGAAAAGTGTGACAACAAATAATTCGTTATTGTATAATTATATAATTGGATTCGATCGAAGGATTTATATCTTTGCAACGCGTTATTTGTTCTATGGCGCCTCTGCCACTTACGTCCCATACGATCTTCACGCTGGTACTGCTCAAAGGCTGAACATCCTTCAAGTAAAGAATTTCACTGTTGAGACGATCTCTTGCTCGAATTAGTTCAGTTTGAGGAATCGCGTGTTGATCGATATTAGTGGTGCGCGCCACATCGGAAAACGGTCCAGGAACGGAAAGACCCTGACTGTTTCGAGCACGAACAAGGAACACGTAACTCGTATCTGGCTTGAGATTCGTTACCTGTGAGACGAAAAGAGCAGGGATTGGGATTGCATCGTCGATTAACGTTGTTAACGTGTAACGTAAGGCAGACAGAATACACCTATGCACATATGTACATATCTAATTGTGTCTTATGTTCTTGCATTCGAATCTGGCCTGATCACGTACACATAACCATGTACTTACGGTATAGACGTCATCTGTTATTCTCGTTCCGGCAACGATCCAGCTAGTCTTTGGATTCGTAGCAAAATACTCGACCGTGTAATCGGTTATTTTGTTAACGCCTTCGTGTCCCGGGCTCCAGGTGAGCGTGACCGTGTTGCTAGTGGTATTCACTATTCTTGGTTTGCTCGGACTTTCGGGAAGTAGCGATATATCTGGCACGACGACGCCGTGATAATTCGCTGCTGGGCTAATCGTTAAACTAGCCGACCATGACGTATTGCCGGACTCGGAGGATGCAACACACTTGTATATTCCCGTGTCGCTCGATTGAAGATTTTTTAGAGAAAGAGTGCCGTTACCAGCGATCGCGAATCGATCGTCGTCGTCGATTCGTACAAGTTGGTCGTTCTTGTACCAGCGGATTTTTGGGCTAGGTCTTCCGAATGCACGGCACGGCAAAGAAATTTCACTCTTCGGAGGCAACGTTTGATTCGTTGCTCCAATTTCGATGACAGGCGGTGGAACCTCCTCGACCGATGTAACCTAACGGAGAAATATAAGAATGTATTTGTCTGTTGGTATTCAACCAAGTACAGTTACCCTTCGTCCGTATCCTTGTACGGTTTGAAATTTCACGAGCAACGTCGAAAAGAGAAAATCGAGGATCGCAGATGGTCAATCGATACGCAATCCAATACCTGAAGAAAGACGGTAGCTGTGCTCGCACCAGCCTGACTGATCGCGCTGCAAACGTAGTGTCCTTCGTCTTTTCCAAGTACGCTCTTGATACGTAAACTCCCATCCTCTGTGATTTTGTAACGTCCTTGGTATTCGTTTCCAGGAAACATTAATTCCTGAGAACCTTCGCGCGTCCAAAAGATAGAAGGCTGCGGTGCGCCACGAGCCGCGCAGGAAAACGAAACGTTCGATCCGACGCTGACTATCTCGTCTTTTGGAAAACTGCTGAATATTGGCCTCGCTGACGGAACCAAACAAGAGAGAACATCACGCATCGTTGCGAGCATCGGTTCGTCAATACGTATACGCGTTCCGCCTTCCGTTTACTTACAATGTACTGTCAAAGTTGCAGTCGCAGATATGGCACCGACACCGTTCTCAACATCGCAAATGTACGTCCCTTGATCTTGCGACGTCACTCTTTCGATACGCAAGCTTTTGTCGTCCAAAATATGCGCCCGCCCGATCGGCATTTTCCCATCATTTCGTCGCCAAAGGATCTCAGGTGGAGGATCGCCGCCTACGCGGCAGGCGAATTCAGCCGTTTGGTCGACTAGGATCGTTTGATTCGCAGGAGTCGACAAGAAGAATGGCTTCACTAACAAGGAAACACGAATGCAAAAGTTGAAACTTTTTCACCGTCTACGTTGCATCGTATCGCAATACGGCTAGCCTTTTCGATTCATCGACATTACTCACCGTGAACCGTCAAAGTTGCCACTGCAGATTCTTTCACGCCCACCATGTTCTCGGCAACGCATTGATATTTTCCCTGATCAGTTTGCCTGACATCCGAAATCATCAAATTTCCTCCGTCTACCAAAGTGATACTGCAACAGACCAATTTTCGCTTAGTTTATTTTCTGATTAGTTTCGAAATTAATCGAAATCGATATACCACATGTACTTATGAAATGCCAATTAACAGTTAACGAGCTACTAACTAGCTAACTGCTAGGCGGTTAAACGAGAGGCGCGCAGACGAAAGCAAGCATATTACCGTTTAGTAGCATCCAAATCTATCGTGTGACCATTCTTTTTCCAATGCAGCGTTGGTTCTGGATGACCTCGGGGTGGTCCGCACTCTAACAGAGCAGTCTCTCCAGCTGCGACTCTTGTATTTTGTGGTTCGACGCGAAACTCATCCCTCAGCACTGAAACAAGGAATATAAAAGGTCGGATTAATCGCTCGTTTCATTTTAGTAGCAATTGTTTAGTTTAGTGTACGTACGTTTCTTGAAACACTTTACTATTTACAATAGAATTAATTAAAAAGAGACGACGAGCTATAAGATGACAAGTACCAAACTTGTTTAAACTCATCCTAAGTCCTTTCTCTTTGATCGTTTCGGTCTCTAGTCCTAGAACGATGAGTCACGCGATATAGCCGGTGTATCGGCTAAGCCGTTCCGCTCTGTTTGTTCATCGTTAGCGCCGTACAAACAGACCTACACTCGTGCGGTACAGTTTGAACAGCTTTTCATCTACTTTTTAACGCTTCTCTCTCTTCTCTTCTCTTCTCTTCTCTTCTCTTCTCTTCTCTTCTCTTCTCTTCTCTTCTCTTCTCTTTCGCTCACTCGCTTTCGCCGCAGCTTACACGCAACCTGCCCGTCACCCATCTCGAAACAACATTTCGAATCATCGATCATTACGATTCATATCTTTCACCTTTCGAGCTGTCAAAGAATCCAAATTTTCTCTCTCTTCAATAAATCCAGATAAACGTGAGAAAATACAGTAGTACAGTAGTACAGTAGTACAGTAGTACAGTAGCAACAGCGATAAACTTTGGGCCAACTTTCAGAAGAAGATAGATAAGAAAGAAAGAAGGACAAACGCGGAGTAGGAATCTGGCAAGGAAGGAGGGAAAAGAGAGAAGAGAGAAGAGAGAAGAGAGAAGAGGGTGAAGTTGGTGCGTAGTCAAACAACCTCCAATTAACGGACGCTAGATCTGGAGCGAAAGAATTGAAGGGTTCTTGCATCTCCCGTCTCACCCCTGCCGTCTTTTTTCCTATTCTCACCCCTGTACCGGTCATATAACCCCTCAGGCTTTTTCGCGTGCCGCAGGAACCAACTAATGAGAGCAGCAGGCGCGTTCCCTTCGTGCTACGCGTGTACGAACGAGACAAACGACCATGCCTGTTAGACCGTGCGGGAGTAGCACCATCTGCGCGAGACGACTACTTGAAAATCGGGCTAGCTCTCGTTTTCAAGATGGATAGAACGACGGTATATGCAAACGACCAGAACGATCGCAACAATCTGCCAACATTCTAACCGTAGCAAATTCATGGAGAACTAACCAACTAAACCAGAGTTGTTTTCCGTTTTCGTTTGTAACGCGCGATCGTCCGTTTCACGCATATGCTATTCACAGCGGTCGAAAAACTTTGATTATCTTTCCAGTTGCCAGTGGTTTCGCCTTTACAGACAATGACGCGTAAACGGCCTAGCAAATTACTATATCTATCTGTATATACTTGACACATCCATACACATTGTATATTTGTTACCAACGAATGAAAGATAAATTTCATGTAATATGACACATGTTAATAATATTGCCAATTGCGAGGAATAAGAGAGTAGTATCTTGCTCTTGCTCTTGCTCTTGCTCTTGCTCTTGCTCTTGCTCGAGATAGGGGCAACTTTTGCATCGGTATTTTTCACTACCGTATTCGATATAATTAAAGAGCATAAATAAACACAATGGTACAAGGACCGGTTAGAAAGGGCAAAAAGCAGTGGTAGCGATGGCATTGCTTACGTAGAAGCTCGGATATTCGCTCGGTAGGTAAGAGCGTATTCAATGCAAATGGCCACAGGACTATCTCCGTATGGGTATACGTTAGTATGCTTGCATGTTGCATGCTTGGCTGCTCGATGCTTTACCGAGAGTTTCAGCCGAGTCTCGAAAGGTGACCGCTGCGCCTCTACTCTACCTCTACATACAGTATACAGATATACCAACGGCATATCCGTATACGGATAGTTGATCGCCAATCTATACATATACATACATAGAGTAGGCGTAAGTAGGTGCGTCTACTTGGCCAACTACTCATCGGGTGGTTCTCCGATTTTCTACCAAACCAATACTCGGTCGTACGTCCTATCCCGGTTATGCTGTTTTCCACAGACTTTGAAACTCTTATCTCAACTTTAATCGATCCGATCCAAATAGTACTTTTATGTTATTCATTTCGATGAAAACGGACGATGCATTATTCACGTATCTACGCTCTATCTTGCACGTTCATCTTTACTTAAATATTACCATCTCCATCTCCCTCAAATTTCTGTATGTACGCAAATACGATTGCTATGTCTCGTGTTTCGTCTTTCTTCGTTACATGCACGTATATGTACAGTGTACAGCGACTCACAAAAGCACTCGAACGCTTTTCAAAACAGGACCTTTTAAAAATTGGACCAAACGACTTGAGATTTTACGACCAGTTGTAAGGATTAGTTTACTGGATGACGCGTAAACAACATTTTGAAAGTAAAGAAAATATTATACGAACCTGCAATGAAAATTTAGAAAATACGTATTCTGGATTTATGTCAGTTATACTATACACGATGAAAATTTCATCGAAATCGATCGACGCAGAAGCAAGCGGCAGGCATCGAAAGGTGTACGTATCTTTAGATTTATTACAGTTGTAATTTTTAATCGTTTACGGATACGTCGTACTTGACAAAATTGTTAAAATCGAACGTGGCGTACAATGCGAATCACAGCGGGATAAGAAACTCGACAATACCTTCATGTACGTAATAGTTACTTGGTTCACTCGTTCTATAAATTAAATTTTATAGATACGTGCGATCGATCTGAAAATTTGATACTTGCATTTATATTTTTAATCTTAACACACAAGTGGATTTGAACAAATTGGTCTCTCTCTCTCTCTCTCTCTCTAATAATATATATAATAATAATAATAATAATAATAATAATATATATATAAAAACACTTTAAGTATAGAGAATAGAGACGGTGTATGAAGTAATCTTTGGCAAAGTGATTATTGACAAAGTGCGTATATTACGATAGTTTAATAAATTCTTTTTTTCACCGTCAGTGTTGCTGTTTTTGTTATTGTTAGAGAGCGTAGTAAACTGGCAATGATTTTACGATGGCAATGCAGATGCACGGATAAATATCCATTTCTTTAACGAAGCGTAATGCGCTCTCTTCGTTACAATTTTTATGATTTTTGAGTCAAAGATGTGATAGAGGTTTGTCCGAAATTCGAAACGTTTAAGATTGGCCACGTTGACGGAGGAATTGTCGGCACAGCAGTTGCTCGCGACGCGACGCGCCAGTCTGGTCCGGTATGCCCACGGATTCGATATAAATAGACACGAGTGTGCAGCCGTTCGTGTCCTCGTGTGACTATTCGATAGACAACACACAACTATCGAACAACAGACAAAGTTGTCGCTTTCTAGTCGAAGAAACGAATACATATTTATCTACATACGTTAGAGACGAATGCTTACTTACGTATCATATACTATACGTACGCATGTACCTACGATAATCTTGTTTCTAAGCCTTTCTATACTTAGAGCCTAAAGACCGACGCGGTACTTGGTATTTTCCCTTCGAAGGCCAGTCCTTCGTTCGACGTTAAGATCTCCATATCCGTAGATGCGTCTTGCCTCCGGTTCTCCGTCCTCTGTTACGGTTCTCCGTGTACATAAAGTTAACGTCTTTGACACGAACAATTTTGAAAGCGGAAAGGAAGAGCGGAGGAAGTTTATACGACGGCAGATTCGATTTAACCATCGCGTTTGAATTCACGAAATCCCGTTAACACGCACACTCTATCTCGGTAAAATACGCATTACGTATGGTACCTGGCTATACGATACCGTGACCGTTCGCTTAACATTTAAATTGCATCGTTTCTGTCTGGTTCCTGTCACATCGGGCCCCTGATTTCCCTAAGCCGGACGAGCGATATAATTCACGTCACACGCCACTCGATCTTACTATTTTTGTACTTTGTATCTTAGTACTTGCTACGATTTTTCCTCCCGATCGAGTTCTACGTGAAATATTAATACGTTTGGACGTTCGTTTGATATCTCCTTGCTACTGCGCGTTATCACGTTTCCCAAATACAAGTACGTGCGTTTCTAACGGGCTGTGGTTAACGTACTCGTCGTTACGCGCTATTCTAACAAAGAAGAGATTTTGTCGTTGTTTCGTGCCAAATTTTGCAATTCTTTAATTTTGTAATCCTTGCCAAATAAAGCGACGAAAGGGAGGAAGAGCGAGAGAAGGGGTGGCAGTCTACAAGAGGACGGACGGATAGCAAAGAGGGCGGAGGGGATACAGTCGAAAGTGACTCTCCTCCTCCTCCTCCTCCTCCTCCTCCTCCTCCTCCTCCTCTTCCTCTGGTTCAGGCTACGTCGCGAGGGTACTCGATTACTCAATTAAACCGTAGTGTCGGTAGGCGTGGCAGTTGGACGTACTCACGCACATATATCACAGAGGTACATCGCATACTGGCTAGGAATGGGATTTGTACGTGCATACAAGAACGAAGGAATATGCCCCATTACTATCCCTATGACGCTTACATAGATGCGAAAGAGTATCAAGAACAACGCGGAATACTACATTCATATACTCCTATCTACTCTTAATCGTATCATTGCATAAATTACATAAAATGTTTAAGAAGAGACAGCGGGGGAGCGGGGGGAGGGGGGATAAGAGTTCGTACGACGAAAACAGCGAATCAAAGAATAGTTTCACAGAGACAGATAAAAGATATATAAAAGCACGAATGAAAGTGAAAGCTTTGTAAATCGGATATCAAAACCATCAGGATCGGATAGAGAGTTAGAGACGCAGACGCAGACGCAGACGCAAACGTAAACGTAAACGTAAACGGAAAAGCAAATGTGAACATGACTGTGAGTGGTAGCTGTTCGATATTTATCGGTGTTCGTAGATTGTAACTTGCGATAAGCTTTTGTATGCGCCGCAACTCTCAAACTGTACATTGCAAACTTAGCTGTCCACGCCGGAAATACCTACTATAGGTACGATTCGAACTGAATGGAGTCGTTGTTTCAACAGCGTTTACTCCTCACCACTTGTAACATACAAATCTATAGGAAGATCTGTACGGGTTTGGGAGAAAAAAATAACCGTACTGTGTGTGTCGTGTTATTATAATTTGATTAAACGTATCGCTGATCACATGTATGATAAACGATAAGAGAATGCGACTGTATACGATGGGAACTTTATTAACTTTGTTTCGTTAAAAAAAAATGAGGATGGTATTGGCCAGCTCTCATATTTGTTACCTTATTTCAACTACACGAAATGTTTGTACATGTATGTATGATATAATCTAATATACACGTACGTACTGACGTATATACAAATACATATATGCAGCAAAAGCACGTTAAATTTCTCATTATTTTTCCGTATTCTTTGCATCCTGCTTCTACAGAGTACGGCATATTATTCTTGGAGTAAATTTTCTTATGGTTCGTGACCTTCCAGGCAAGACTTTTACTGCACTTATGCTGCAGGCTATGAAAGAATGAGAACGGAAGTTAGGCTACCCTCCTAAGTACGGCATGAAAAAAGGTCTCGTTCTTTAGAATTTAACGCGAGCGAGAGACACTTGAATATTATCATGTGCAATGTGCAACCAGCGACTACCAACGAACAATATAAATCGAATATCATTGATAAAAGTCTCTTTCTCTCCTCTCCTCTACACTCCTCCTCCTTCTCCTTCTCTTCGCCCTTTCTACTTCCTTCTATCGTAACAAAACACCATACGTTAATCAGATAGATACGCGTACCAAACGCTTAATTTCGTAAAATACGATTGATGAACGAATCACGTCCTCCAAACAGTTCCAAACAGTTCCAAATAGAAAAACATCGTTGAAAGTAAGAGTAAAAAGATAGTACTGGATCACGTAAAAATAATACGATTGCCTCGATGATAATATACGTATACATATATATGCATATATAGGTTACAGTTAGAGAAAAATGATACAAGAGGGATGTATATAATAATAATTTGTTCTTAATAATGAAAACAAGTCTGATGCACGTGTCATATGTATACGTATTATACACATACATATAAATTGCAGTTGCAGTAAGGAGATTATCCGTTGACTTTTCTTTCGACTTTGGAGAAACCGAGTAAGCGAATAGGTTATATACTGTCGGTACTTTGTAACAACGAATCCGTCGATATAGAACGTCGTCCTCCTTTGGGATTAAAAGCTGTAACACCTCTTCGCTATCCTCTCCATTCCCCTCACCCTTCCCCATTTTCTACCCCCTCTTTCGCTATATCTTTCTCTTTCTGCGCGTCTCTTACTCTCTTTGCTCGTCCAACCCTCCGACTCTCATTTTCTTCTCCTCTTTTCCCCTAAAAGCCGCGCGAAGTAACCCTGGCACAGCACAGCCAGCACAGCGGTACTATGCCGTCCGGCTAATCGATACGCGTTGGATAGAGGGAACGAGGGTCCCGAATGGGGTTCCCCGGACATCGGAGGGTTGCAAGCAAACGGATGGATAGGTGTTATTTCACCGAGGCGAGAATCGAAGAAAATCCGGAAAGCTAAAGTCGATCCAACGTTTTCGTTGACTTTATCTTGTCAAGTTGATATCAGTTTGATAAACTAACTACACACGTATACGTACGTATAACTAATAAAATGTCGTCGATCGACGATACATTCGATATATAAATTACCAAGTCTACACTGTCCTTATTATCCATTTTTTAGCTCTAAATAGATGGGCCTTTAAAGCTACTTGTCTCGTACCAAAAGTTTCTCTGCGTTCGTCTATTACGTACGCAATTACGTTGTCGCCTATCCCTACGAATTCCTCCCCCCCTCCCTCCCTCCCTCCCTCCATCCCTCCCCCTTCGTGTTAAATATTCGGCTAAACGAGCAATTCGATCTTTCCTTTTTCCTTTATTGGTTCGTCGCATTACCAATATTTCTTCAATCGTCGACCAGTCAGGCCAGTCCCGCGTGATCAGATCATCCTGACTGCAGATCTTTTTATCCTTTCCTTTTATTCGTATTTTCTCTTATCTGCTCTCTATTCTTCCTTTACAATTTTTCCCTTGTCTTTCTCTTTCTTTTCATTCTCGACCAGTATATTTCGGTGCGAGTCGGTCGAACAGTATACTCGCAGCACAAAGCCTTATTCATAGTCGTCGGCCATAACTGCCGTTTGCGTCTACAGTCTACAGTCTGCAGTATACAGTCTACGGCCATTGCGATCACCATCTTTATCGGCGCGGCGTCGAATATCGAGTTCGTGTGACAAAATTTCTACATACATACATATACATAATGGCAAAATACAGGATATATAAAGAATTCGGTAATAACGATATTCTCTAACGAAAGTCACGAAATGAGGGAAGGGCGCATGAAAACGGTAAAGCAAATTTTCCAATCGTCGGTACGAGTCTCGAAATAGGTACACGAAACGCGAGAAAATGTACTCTATCTCTTTTCTTGTCGTTCTTTCCATGAATATATTTGTTGGGACAAATAAGAAGAAAGAAATATGACGAGGAAAGAGATACTTGTTAGGTAAAAATACAGATACGAATTGTGAGTAAAGGCACACGTGATACACGAGACACAAAGGCGTCATGATGTGTGAAAAGTAATTGATTTTCGGTGCCTACGTAATTAAAGGAACGAAAACCAAGTGGAAATTATACAGTA
Source organism: Bombus soroeensis (assembly GCA_014737365.1). Taxonomy (NCBI): domain Eukaryota; kingdom Metazoa; phylum Arthropoda; class Insecta; order Hymenoptera; family Apidae; genus Bombus; species Bombus soroeensis. Next base: position 28,575 of record JACXIL010000219.1, on the reverse strand, counting down.
TAATATTCCACTCACTCGGCAATTCTCAATCAGTAAAATACAAGTGCAATTGATTTTCAATTGACGTGACAATAAGATTGAAAATTTGTCTTGACAAATGGCAAAGGTTCAAAGAAATTTTACAAAATAAAACGATCTATTTGATTTGAAAATCGTGTTAATGCGAATATATACATTGCATGCAACACACTACCACCTATTCATGACAAACTATGCTGCATCACGTCGCACAACACAGCACTCTGTTGGTCGAGCATACGCTCGCTGTAGATACAGCTCCGTATCGATTTCTATTCTCCTTCTCTTTTCTCCTTCGTCCCCACCGTTTCTCTCGCTCTTTCTTTACTCGCACATGCATGCGTAATGCGCATATATACGCGTATGCAGAAATGTGTATGTTCAATCTTCGATTGTACGCATAATATGCAGCAATTTCTTCGTAACCGACAATTTTCATTCTTATCCTCGTTTCCAAATTCTTTTCGTTTCGTTTCGTTTCGTTTCGTTTCGTTTCTCCTCTATTTTTATTATTCATCTACAGTCTCCGTTTTTTCTTTCCTACAATTTCTTGACAAGTCGACTTATTTTCCGTATTATTTATTATTCTCATCCTTAATGCAATATAAACGTATTTCATTTATGTGTAAGCAAGTATTAGGTTGTCCGAAAAGTGTCTTTCTTTCGCGAACCTGTTTTTTTACAACAGTGCACCTTCATGTAAACGTGAAATCAAGTCTGTGAAATGTCGCGGTGTTTATCTCAACATAACAAAATGGATCGTACGTAATTCGACAAAATAATATAAAACAGAAAACGTTGTGCGCCTATTATTTCCTCATAAAATGAAAGAAACTTTTCGGACAACCTGATACAAGCAGCAGTGCGTGTGAAACACGATAGAATAGATTCGAATGAATCAAAGGGAGAGAAAGTGATAAGGAAATATATGAAAAATAAATCCCGTAATATCGAATGTATTAACGCTGAATCGTTAAGCATGATACATTCGAAACAAAACTCATTTCCTCTACACATAATACAATGTCGTTTAAAGAATATATACATGCACGCACATACGTACATGCATCTCTTTGGTCCCTTTCTAAGGAGTTAAGTTACAGGACTGCGTAACGTATACTGATTTTTAAGAAAAAGAATCAACCATCTATTCTGATATAAATTATTCCTGCGTTTCTTTTACATTCCGCATTATTATCGGTTTTTAACACGTTTTTTTTTTTTATGGATTTACGAGAGTGTAAACAGTTTTGATTATAGGAATAAAATTTGTCGTTCGAACACGACATGTCGCGTATCTACCATTCGGTGCGTATACATTTATTAATATTTGCTAATTGAACTTAGTTGATTGTTATAATCACAATTGCACTGTTTACGCGAATTTGGTGTTCTCTTCTGTTTTGCGATTATCGTACGCACAAGTGTAACAAAATTGCAAGCAACTTAGCGATCGCAAAATGCGAGTAAAGAGATGGGTTCTATTCGATGTGGAAGGGTTGCTGTCCGCTCTCTCTTCCTACCCCCTTCTCCTTTCGCCTGAATATCGATCTGCCTTAAACAAACTCGACTTCGTCCTCCGTTTATTCGAACGTAATCGACTCGTTCTTTGTTTTGTACAAATACACAGATCAACCTTACTCTAATTTCTTTCGTTCTTCGCGTTGCGCATACACAACACACGTACACGCAATAAGAGCATATACACGTGTGTGCGACACTGCGAGACTATACGGCGCGAGAAACGCGATGTATTATACGTATTTATTGTACTTTCCACGTTATCGAGAAATTTGCCACTGGTTGAGCATGATTGTTGAAACGATTTCATCTTAAATAATGTAACTAAAGGTGATCTCGGATAGACTCACCTGCGACAGTTAGCGTTGCGTTTCGACTTGGAACAGAGCCTGCTTGATTTCTTGCAACGCACCAATACACTCCTCCGTCTTGTTCTTTTTTCCCGTGCATTACTCTCAAGAAGAAAAGGGATCCCGTAGGAAGAAGAACACGATGTGATTTTGCATCTCCGGGTGATGTTTGAACCAGTTCACCATCCTTATACCACTCAATCACGGGCTGAGGTTTACCTTCCGCCTTGCAATTCAATGTTACCGGTTCATTCTTGGCCACTATTATATCCGAAGGATGTTCCGTTATACGCGGTGATCTCAATTGCCCTGGAACCAGAATATTTTCATATATTATGATTGATTCGCATTTAAAGGACAATTGTAAAGTCACAGCCAATAATATTCATATTGATGTTTTGCCCGTTCTTCCATTTTTCCTATTCATCGTTACATCGTTATATTTTTCATTCTAATTCTATAGACAAACTTTCTATAATATATACATTTGTCAATCGATATACGTTGCACTTATTTATTACGTTGCATTTATGTATTAATTAAATCCACGTAGCTATATCGATTTTCATATCAATTGGTAATACGTGCACGCTTTCATACAACCAAAAAATGTTATAATATCTACAATGAAACGTTCAACCTGATAAAAAACACTTCATCGGAAAATAAAGATATGTACGAATACCTTTTGTAGTTACTGTACGTACCTATGTACGTAAGTTTCCGTCGTTTCGCTATTGTGTTAAATGTTACTTGTAATCGATGTGTGTGTGTGTGTGTGTGTGTGTGTGTGTGTACGTGTGCATGTGCGTGTATCTGTTAGATATGTAATATGTACATATCTTGTATGCCAACAAGCGCGCTCTTATTTAGGTCGGTTGTAATTCGACAATGTATAACATAGCCTCTAAATTGTTGGTTGTACGATGAAGATAGACACGCTTACGTTACCTGCTTCAAACTCCATGCTTGAACAAAGCTATTTCAACTATCCCGATATAGCTAGAGGGATTCTAAAATATTCTTGGAACGCACAGGGTACAGATACAACCTATAGACCACAAGTAGTTTACAATCGCCTCGTGCAGTCTGCAAATTCTACTCGAACGTGAACGTCTAAAGCAAAATCAGCCGAGAAATGTTGCACATCTGTAAGAACGTTCATTTAAATTCCGGGATGTGCGAGCGTTCTTTGGCGTAATTAAGAAATTCTTCGTTTTTAAAAGTTTATCCCTAGCGTTCTTTACTATAGCGAACGAAGCAATTTCGTCGATGGATGATTATAATATTGACACGTATTGAAATGTGGCAACAGGAAATAAGAATGCAGAAAGAACGCGATAAGTTTACAAGATAGATTTGTGTACGCGTGCACGTGGTTTTATATAATATATTATAGGGAGCATATTTTATGATTTTAGCGTAACATGACACATACACGTATTGCGTATACTCGCAACAGACAAGTGAGCGTACGTAGGGATATAGGCGCGACGAAATGTATATGTACACGAGGAGGTCGATGAACAATAGGTGGTACGTATTTCAATTTTTTCAACAGATATCCTTGAATATATTTCTAAAACGTATCCTTGCGTTATGAGAATTTTTGACACTTTTTGGCGCGCACTTGCTTGTATGACACAATAAGATATAGATAGACAATTGGGGGAAAAAAGAGGAAAGAGAATGAATGCTTTGGTAATTATAATTATATATACAGAGGAGGTATGTCTCCGCCGATTTCCATGATTTTCGAATTTGTTGACGAGGTCTTTGCCACGATGCTGAACGACTCTTTTCTACGCATACACACACACACACACACGCACGCACGCACGCACGCACGCACGAATATATAATGTTGACTTTATGTGCAGACATGATGCCATTATATGTATGCCCGTGGTCGTGGCTCACGCACAGATAAGGTGAGTCGAGTTTCTTTCTTATCCTTTCTGTGTCTAAAAATTGATACGCAAGATGTATTAAAGCATCCTATAATACCACTATGCCCGTACATAAAGTCAACCCGATCCTAACCCACCCCAAGATAAGATAAAAAGTAGCAAAAATATTTTTATGAATATGTATGTTGGAAATTAATGTCGAGAAGCAGTTAAAAAGTTACTCAGAACTTTGTTGATCTTAACGATACACTTGAAAATCATTAAAATCGGTCAGATGTATAGCCCCTTCTATATAATTACCAATTCTTTTTACCCTATTTTTACTTTAGTTGCATGTTAAAGAAACATTCGAATAAAGACGGATTTATATAATCAAAGAATAATGAATAAGTTTTTAAAGAGTGACGGGGTTTTATTGCTTTGGCAGATGCCTTTATTTATCTACGCTTAGATGCACAATCTTTATCGTACTCTATAAATGTCTTTGACGATCATCATTCGTATATGTACCAAAACATGTATGCACTATTCATGTATAGACATTTGCGCATTTCTCTTTTGTCCGCTCGCTTCAGTATTCGGAAACAATAGACATTGTGGCTAAATTAAAATCGCCTCCGGAGTTTTCATATTTCGCTGTTGAACAGAGTCGTGAGCGCACGTGAACCAACTCCCAGTTCTTATGCTCGGTAGGCCCGAGGCATCTCGTTTCATTTCAGTCCTAACCTTCTCCGAATCAAGCTATCTCGGCAACCTGCCTTGCCAACCCGCTGTCACTCTCTTATTTCTTTCCTATTTTATCACATCCACCCCCCCCCGTTCTCTCTCACTCTCTCTCTCTCTCTCTCTGTTTCTTCGTCTTTCTTCATTTTTTGTCATATTATATTTTACTTCTCCTTCTACTCCCCTCTCTCCCTCTTTTTCTTTTCCAACAAATATTGGGTTGGTAATTAAGTGATTGCGGATTTTTTCATTAGGTGGTATTGACAAAATCCGCAATCACTTAGTTGTCAATCCAATATAATCTCCAAACCCTGCTAGTTTCGATCAACATTTACAAATACGTCTCTTCTATATATGTATATTCAATTTTCCGTCGCAATAGTTACAGCGCTTGACAAAATCTGCCAAAGTTATTGTAAAATAACAGACATAAATGAAATTCTCGAATAGGAATCGAAGGAGACGTAAAATTGCTTGAAGCGTTCGAAAATTCCAAAGTTTCGAAACAGTTTGATATTTGCTTCTATGCATAATACTTTTCGCCAACATATAAATACATATTATATGTATGTATGCACTACGTGTATTATTAATCCAACGATACGTCCAACGAGTTCAAATATCCGAATTTTTGTCCAAAAATTCTGTCAATAACATCACCGACAGACACGAGAAATAATTTCGGCGATTGTGAAGATAATCTCAGAGAGATTAAAGTACAGAATTCTTGTACACACGATGACTTGGCTTATAGCTTCGCAACTGCAACGTGAGTATTGATTTGCCGCTGTTGCGCTTCAGCTCTGTAGGTTCTACTCGTTTCGCCGTCTTCGGAGACTCTGCCAGCTGTGCCGGATCTTGTTCTTTGCCCCTATCATAGGTTTCTTTTCTTTCTGTAAATCGTTTATCGTTTTCTTATCGCACGTACAACGTTTTACTCGACTTTCTCTTTCTCCCAATTTACTTATGTTTTTCTACTCTGTCCTCTTTCCCCCGGAATCTCAATATCTCCATCAGTTCCTCTTTTTTCCTTTCTCACTCCTTTCCTTTCTTTTCATACTACATATACGCGCGTATGTACATATATCGTATATCCATATGTTTCATCAGAATAGTATATCGTCATTCGATTAGTCACTATTTATCATTTCTTTGTTCATACTTAATCCCTTCCTCCATTTTATATTTGATTTTTCAATCGAATTCACGATATTCAAAGTATACGAATGCGATGCAAATTACGCTCTTTGAAAATATCTTAATCAACATGTTACAAATAATCTCTTCCTATCTTGTATAAGGAAATGCAAGTGGATGTAGATATTCCTAAAATTGAGAGAGAAATATATTATACAAGATTATATAAGAATATAAGATTCCATGGAAGCAGAAGTAGACGAAGAGGAACAAGGAGAAAGGGCAGAAGGTAGGTTGAAAAGTACATAGTACAATGTACCGCAGTACATTTGGCGAGTATCCAATGGTATGTATATCACGATAAACCGACAAAACGTTTCGAAAGAATCATTTTATATATTCTGAAATCGCTGTCATTTTTCACATTCTTATTTTTATTATTCTATTATCTTTTTGTACTTCTTGAACATTATCTCACGCGAACAACAGCATTTGCAACTAATAGGTTGTTGTCGTGATTTTTCAAGTGATTTCTATGTTCATGTGCGCTTGAGCTTGTGTGCCAGAGAAAAGGCGATCGAAAGAAATAACGCAGAAAGAAAGAAAGCAGAGAGGCAAGGAAGAAAGGAAAGGAAGAGAAAGGGAAAGGGGAAAAAAGGAAGAAACAGTTTCATTACTTTCGATCCCTAAGAAGGATATTCTTGTAAGAGGGGAAGGTAGAAGACGAAACGGGAATAACCATTGAATTCCTTGAGACGCGAGGGAAACCTAAGACGCACCGAACCTTCGAAGAGGGTTCGGCCGACACACCCTACTCGAGTTCTTTCAGAGCAGGGCTGTCCAAAGTTGTGGAAAAAATAGCAGCTTTCTATTATTCGAAGAGAATCGATGATAGGTTTCTATTTCTATTTTAACTAATTTTCCATTTGTTTCTGTCCAAAGTACGTCTTTGTCTTTGTATGTCAAAGTTAGGCGACGAGATTAAGCGGCAATTGCCGCTGAAACAACAATCTAGCGTTCATTGTTAAATAACAACGATAATAACATTTTATCCACATATTTTTGCTGTCGAACGCACGAATATGCTTATATGTTTCCTAATATAGTGTATGAAATAAGTATAGTGCATGTATAGTGTTTTCTTCTTCTTGCGTATTTCACAATATGATGAATATGCTTCAGATTTTCACATCGAAATAACTTATTTTAATAATGATATTCAATAAATTAAACAACAGCATTCACTTATTAGCTTGTATTATTATGAAAATAAGGAGAACATATACTTCTAAAAGGTGTAGAAAGTTCAAAATATTGGCGTAACATTTAAACAACCGTTTGATATCGTTATCGTCTTACATCTATTTTTTAAATTTATTTTTCGTTTCACAACGTCACAGCTTTTATTGTATAAAACAAGTACATCCATATTTCACTTTTCTACTCTCTCCCATTAAACAAGATAGCTATGTACGAACGTGTATTGCTAATACATATTACGTATACTAATATTTCTTGTTTGTAGCGCAATCTGTATTTATTAAATTTGCATATCAGAATGTAAAACATACAATTAATATTCGATCATCGACATCTGTCAGTTTTATAGGTAACGCGCACTAAAATAAAAAAAAAAGATCGTTTGCTTTGGTGTCGTTATCTTGAGATTTTTAAAATGCACCGTTGTATCTAACATGAATAATGTAACATTTTTATTCATTTACTGTAGTTCAAGATTTTGTAAATTACGCTTATTTCAAAATAATTGAATTATTGGAAATGAGAATAATTATATTAATTGAACGAAAACAATACGAGGCCAATTAAAGACGAAGAAGTTTAACATTTTAATTTTTGCTTTTTTCCTTTATCTCTTATTTTTTTTTTTTTTTTTTTTTTTTTTTTTTTTTTTTTTTTTTTTTTTTTTTTTTTTTTTTTTTTTTTTTCAAGCGTTACTACTGCTTTGAGAAGTATAAACATTAAGTATGTTGCATAAGCGTTGATCGTTAGAAGCAGAACGATCGATCTATTCCATTATACAAAAATGCTCCAAACAAAATTTTCCAATATAGCATCAGGATGGTTTATTCTAAATTTGATCCCTAGATTCCATAATCGACAACGCAAGTATTCGCATGAATTTTTTCTATTTTTGCAGCCATTGCACGTAAAATTATATTTGCTACGGTTTCCTTATTTATTATTTTCTAAACGTCTGATATGTCTGAAATTCAACAGTATGTTTTTCAAGGTTTTTAGCTGTTAAGATAATTGCCAATTTTTCTAGAGAACATAGAATGTGGAAACAATCTTTGCGAATAAGAAACATAAATATCGTGAGTGTCATTGTTCTCGAGTCTTGAATCTTCGACGGCCCAATGTCAGACACGGATATGTGAGAATTGAAAACATCCATTGGAAAAAGACTAACGAAGTTGAAGCAAATTAAATTGTTGGAATGACACTCTTACGAGTCGTTTAGTAAAACGAGTTTACGCCATCCCATGATACGCGTATAGGTCAATTTCAACAAAAATTTACCATTTTAATCGAAAATGATTTCTTTTTTATTATTTCGAACAATTTTTACGTAATCTTGTGATCGATCTTATTAGGTTATACACAGAACTGTATGGTATTCTTTATTCTGTATGTACGCTTTAACTTAGTCGACAGATATTGTAAATGTACATGTATTGGTTATTCGCAAGGTTCACAGACAGCCAGATGGACAGATTCGCTTCGTACGAATCGCGCTGGTGGTTCGTTTCTATCCTGTGAAGTGTCGCGCATAACCTAATAGTTTCGTTTCACATCGGTGATACTCGGCTATCTTCGCCAGACTTTCCATCCACAAAAATAGACCAGCCAATGTCTATCATCCAATACCGTGTCTTTTTACTAGAGCGTAATCAGCGCAAAATCATTCCTAAGCTGTATTGTCTGTTAGTGATTTATAATTTCATGAATTATCGAGAACAGTATTAAACGAAATAAATCTTTGTATCGTATTTCGTCTTTTCATCGTTCATTATCGTTCATTATCGTTATTATGTATCAATTTAATAGAGAGAGAGAGCAATATCACCGATGCTCAGAAACAAGCAATATTTTTAAGACCACTATATGATATGTTACTGAAATGTTAATTACTAAAGAAAAGAAAATATTCAATTTCTTTCTTGCAAGTTTGGAAATTCTCTTCAACAGCTTAGATCGAGATCAAATTAATTAGGAGAAGCAATATTTGTAAATACAGTATCACGTATACATATACCTATGCAGATACATGTACATTTAACACGTTAAAGTAATTCTACGATACATTTCGATATTAAAGGCTTTGGCATTTTCATTTGAAAGAGAAAGTGTTTTATATCGCAAATATAATTTTACATATATATCAGTTTAAAATTTCTCAATGAAATCGATAGCGTTATTCTTTACGGAGAATAAAAGTTGTCCCATTGAAAAAGTAACTTCCTAATTCCACCGTAGAGGTGAAGGAAAGCGGAAGGACATAGAAGCTGAGGAATATGGTTAAAGAACGTTTTGAATATGACCTTCTTCAAACTATTTGTCTTCTATGTACTAATATGCATTAATTCCACATATATCCACATATATCCACATCTAACGTAATAATAATTTACTCAAGACGATTATGTCAAACTATTTATTTCGTGTTTAAAATATATATAATGCGTATAAAACTTTATTATCATTATGGAGTTGCACAACTTACAATTAGTATAGTGATATAGTAATATTTTGTATTCACTTTTACAGTAGATATTTCATTGATCAACTTTTTACTGTTTTGTTACATTTATAAATTAAATTCGCTTGCACGATTACACAAGCTCGAGATCAAATCTATCTATGCATGTATAATATAAACACGTTCTGATTGTTCTTTGAGTTTGCAAAGGAAACAAAAGATATTTATTTCCGCACTTGTAATCATCATATACTACATACGCATATACGTGTACATATGCATATTAGACAGAATACTGAGACTTTTATCGACAATAGCTGTATATGCAATCGTATTATAGGCATTGATTTATGGGTATTCTACCATACAACCTATATGTCGTTGCCTTTATTTAGATATCATGTTCGCTAATTGTAAATTGTAACATAATAGATTGCGTTCCGTTTTATTTCAAACGGAAGCTGTATAACGACTTAAAAAAGTAATTGAATTAGTTGTACAGAAATCGTAATTATTTACTCTTTGTCACTGATCATGCTCGAATAATTTCTGTTACATATCTGTTAAAAGCAACCATTTTCAAGCACGTGATTCCTCGTTGTCAGTGATATATTATCACCCCAATTTCACTTGACTTTTGTTTTTAACGTCAATTCAATGAGACCAACTTCACAAGAACAAAAGATTTATCTTCAAGGAACATTACCATTTGTGTCAGTCTCTTTTCTCATTTGTTATCGCACGTCTGAGAACAAGAGGTCGTAAAAGAAGAAATATGTATCTCTGCTTGAACTCGTTTTTATTAAACTATAAACTTAACGGTTCGTTGTATTGAATTAAACAAGAAATTTCCAATTTATTGTGATCGGTATTACGGTATTATTGGTAATTGGTCTTATTACGTAGAAGAGTGAAAAATCTATTTTCTAAGATTATTCATTTCATTATGACAATGATTAGGCGTCAGGAAATAATGACGATGACGATGACGGTGATGATAAATAATTGACTATATTTTCTTTCCTCTTACGCTAGTTAAATTTACATACGATGTAGATGTGAAGGCCTGGCGTTGTGTTAAAAAGCGAAAAAAGATATAAATCTCCGAAATGTGTAAGTACATAGAGAACAGGAGAGAGAGAGAGAGAGAGAGAGTGTGTGTGTGTGTACGAGGAACGTCAAAGAAAAGTTAACAGATTTAGGAATAGAGAGATTTAGAAAGGAAGGAAGACTTACCATGTACCATAAGGGCGAAAATTGCTGTCGCGAACAAGTTTCTTAGCCACTCGTTGCGCATTTTTCTTTCGGATATCCAAAGATTCTGAAGAAGGTCGTGAATGACGAACAAGACCCTTTACAATCGTTGTAACTTGATGTTAATACATGTTGATGAAAATTCAATGGAAAATTACAGATGTATCCGAAAACCGGATAAATAGAATCAAAGGCCAGAAGGAACACACGCACGATGTCGACGAGGTTAAACCGGTAAGAGCGGCCACTCGCGAGAGGATTCTCCTTTCGAGTTTAGAGCACAAAGTAGCTTTCCAGGCGAGAGGCGTATCTTTCGGCGTGACACTCGCGCGCGCCTCATTTCCATGCCATTACACGTTACCACAAAATACGCGTACGTACGAACGTCCATACGTACGAACAACGCACACCCACACCCACATTATATTCGATACCCACCTACGCACACGCACTAACTATATCCCCATGTATTTGTATACCAGCTACGTATACATGTGTCACTCATCTATATTCACCAATATGCATACTATGTTTGCAGTAGCGTCAAGTAATGTTATGTTACGTTAAACCACTAACCGTCGGTCGATCACCGGCAGCCCCATTCTTATCGAACAAAACCGACAATTGCTTTCATGCGATGAACTTCTGACATCGCCGGAGCTCGCGCGCGCGCGCGCGCATGCACACGCACAGGCGCATACACGTATGTATTAGAAATAACGCACATACGTGTTCGTAACACACGTTATACACGAAATACGTAAAGGAAAAGGAAATCACGATCAATGCACTCGATGTCACGTTTTTTCTAGCACACTTTCATTCTCTTCCGAAGGAAGGGAGAGAGGGAGAGATGGGAAATAAGGGGAAAGAGATGAAAGAGGGAGAGAGAGAAAGAGGGAGAGAGAAAGAACTATTCTAATTCTTTGATCGATCCAAACCGCGCGTCCTCATTGCCACTTATAAACGTACAATCACTGATTCGATGCGTTTCGTATTATGTATCCATTAATTCGGTCTTCTACTCTCTAAGGTTAGCATACGATCGATTGGTTCCGTATTTTCGAAGAACGGCGTTCCTTTCAAAATCGATCGCTTCGTGACCGACTGTCAAGCTACGCTCCGTTTCTCTGTTCCTTGAACAATTATTCTCACTTGTAATTATATTTGCCATCTTTCGATAAAAGAATTAGCGTTGATTATCGAAAGAAATATGAAAATTGTACGCACAATTATAATAATATATAAAAATTCAATCAATTTTAGGATAACGATAGTTTATAAATGACTACAGTCGACTCACCGCGACGATCGAGTCACGACTGAGGGCGCAGCAATTCTTTTCGTGTACCACGCGGCACTTCGGCTGCTTTCGAGTATCCTCGTTCATTCTCGTAACCTCTTTGGTTCTCGCCGTTCTCGGCCCTTGGTTCTCATCGTCAGTTGACGCTTCTCAGCAACAAAACATGTACCACGAACGTATACAAGTACGTACGTACATCCTTACACGCATGTGTAACTATGTACTACAATGTTTCTGTTCGAAATCTTATTATAGTAATCGATATAAGCAACAAACTTTTACTGGCTTGGTTGTAGTAGCTAATCATTAATTTCTTCCTAACTATCCTATTTATCGAAATTATGGGTGTGACAGTGTGTGACAAAGAAAATACCCAAATTATAAAATATTAATCATTTCTACGTAAATAACTGTAAATGATTGTAAAAATTTCACATTTCATAGATTTAACGCTTTCCTTCATATCTAACACATAGATATGATTATCAAGTTTTGATCAAATTTTATTTATATAAATGAATGTGGTCGACATGCGTGTATCTACTATTACATGTGACCATAACCTTTTTCATCGTTATATAATTGTTTAGTTCATCTATATGTTGTGCAACACGCGATAAGCCTTGATAAATAAGATAAACCTCCGCGATAATTGTATGTTGTATGTGTACTCAGTATGGCATGTACATGGCAGATGCGCGCGCGTATACGCACCATGCACAGTGCACAGTACTGCACAATCAACAGCATACATCCGCTGCCTGGATACCTAGAGCTTTATATTTATGCAATTACACATAAACGAAAATTTGTTGTTGCGCAATCGAGCACTGTGATAGAGTTACGGGTTAGTCACAGAATGACGACACGTACAAATTGTAAGTAATGAAAGAAACGATGGTCATAAATTTCGGTCAGACTGATCAAAGATCGAGATCTGCTTAGATATAACGGCAATGAGGCAACGCGACCACATATAAGATTTTCAATGTCAAAGAACAGTTGCTACGTAGCAATGTTACAGAAAATAATAATTTATAACGAACGGTTAATGATCGGGGAATGGTAATCAATGGCGTAATTCCAAGTAAGTATGTTGTAGTCGTCGATGCCGGAAACTCACCGACTGACTGGTCAGTGCTCATTGAACGCTAATAGCAATCGCAAGTTTCCCTTCCCTGTAAATAACCGGAAATTTCACAAAAGTATATTGTGTGCCAACTATCGTTGTTAGCAATTTAATTAGCTTGCAAATAGTTGAAATCAATATTCACAATCAGACATACGTAGAATCGAATCGACGCTGAATGAGTTAGAAGCGTAATAGGGGCAGACAAATTAATAATGTATAAAGTAGTTTTTCAACAACTTGATGATTATTTGATTTAATTATACTTGTAACACAGAGATGTCGAAAAATAATGCATACAAAACGATAAGCTACGTAATGTAAAGCGATGTTTTGTCTGGAACGATTAACGATCGATTTGGTTGGTAGGTTATCTGAAAGATCCGATTTCTAAATGTATTCTTATAGATAGAAGATATCTTATAGATAGCAGATGCTCCCGGATATAGCAACGGCTCAAATAAAATTCTTTTCGATAAAAAAAAAAAAAAAGGCAAAATATAAAATAAACAAAAGTTAATTGACAATTATGTTATACGTTATCTATAGTTTGCAGGATGCACGTATTGCTCGTCATGGCTTGAAATTTCAGTATCATCCACTTGAACGGCTGTTAATGCTTTACGTTCGTTTTCAAACGTGAATCGTTGTTCAGTATGTAGAAAGTACTCTAGAAGATCTACAACTATCTGATGACGTGGTCTGTTGAAAAAGTCGCCTATATTTTCATGAACATTCATCGGACATCGTGAGTGCAATACGTATCTACATATGTATGGAAAATAACTTGCAATGTTGAGACGAAGCTGTTGCGTTTTCTAATATGCGTTGTGTATATATATATATATATATATATATATATATATATATATATATACGTAATAGTGGCAAAGCTATTTGTTTACGTAAAAGTGACAAAAATGGAAAGAAATTAGTTTACCTAAGTAAAATCGAAACGAATCCTTTGATTTCTGGATGTGTTCTCAAATAAATTTCATTTTTCTTTCTCTCGATACATTTTCTTGAATTTAAATTGCATTTCTGACATCTGTTAAGAGCTCCAATATCATAATTTAGCGTACCATGAGCCGGATCTTTTGGATGGAAGGCATGAATATTTCTCGGCAACCGATCCATAAAACGTATTTATCACTAAACAGAAGACAATATTTAGGCTTAGGCTGCTGCGGTACAGGAGGGTGCAAGAAAACGTTTTAATTTCGAATAGAGAAATTCGACGATTAACATGTCCCTTATTATGCATTCAATTAGTCGCTAAGCAACGAATCAAACAAACCTTTCGTCTACATTGAATTATACGATTCCTGTTGCCTGTATTGCAAGATTGAAAGAGGATACCGACGTAGCGAGACGGACCACTGAAGTGACGGGCACGACGAAAAAGGAGGATCATGCGTTATGATCAAACCATTGAAAGTTAATCAAGCAAAATACAGAGGGAAGTATTTTGTTATATATGATATCAATGATGTACAATCAATACATATATACGGTTGCGTTGGAGTATATGTATTATGTATGCCAATTAAAAGGTACAAATATTTTGTCAATAGGTGGTATTGACAAAATCCGCAATCACTTAGTTACCAATCCAATACAACGAAACTTTTGTCGGAGCACTGAAACGTAGACGTGTACCTATCGCATGTTATCGCTACAAGTTGAAACCATTTCAGTCACTATTTCCGATGAAATTCTTTACAGAAATTTTTCTTTGTTTCTTCACCGGCTTCAATATCGTATACATATATTATATACGTATACATGCATACGTACGATGTAGCTAATAGCGGTCCATGCATGGCGCAGGAAGAGGTTTTCCTTTGTTAGGGAATTCCAGTGAGCGAGAAATGATTACGTAACGATTCTGTATATGTTGTATTAATTCATCTTCGATCGATCGCTTTCCTAATTTTATTATTGTGTTACGTCTATTGTCGAATTATATAATCGGTATATTATCGATCACATCCGAATCTAACGTGATTGCGTACTTCGCTTGTTCGCTTATTATTATTCGCAAATTCTCATCGATTTCGATGCATTCAAGTTAGTTCTTCGTTGAAAACATATCCCGTTAAACAACATTTTGCCATCTGTTGGATTCCTTGCAACGATTGCAAAGATATTGATTCGAAGAAGACGAAAGCCACTGTCACACGCCCAAGAAGGCCACCCGCTCAGAAACAGTAATCAGGTAGACGAAACATCCTGCATGTCACAGCTATCGAAAGAATAACCAGACAGTAACTAAATTAGCGCTCGACACATTATTCTGTTGTAACACTTTGAACCGTCACTCTGTCGGATTTAATATAATAAATCCCATTATCATATACCAAGTTCAATTTCTTCACCTCATTCGTGAAAAGTTTGAACTACGACGCGAGATCACCGGTGATCTATCGGTTTTCGCGATTTATTGTGTCTCCGACGTGACAATATCGTAGGCTTTTCTATAGGCTGTACTTTAAGTCGAATCGAAGATTCCCTAACTAACGATCGAAATCGTTGTCCTTTCTCTCCGCCGTCCCTTTCTTCGATAGCAGTACACTAAAATATTATAATTACGAGGCAATAATTGTTATTGAATGAAATTATAATTCAAGCTTATGAAGCAATGTATAACGTATAACGTCTCATGTTTTAAATAATATCCCGTTTTCTGCTCCTTCTTTCATTTTCATTCCTTTTTCTAATCTATATTTTAATATCGGTCTTTAGTTTACCGCGTTGGTGTGTTTTAAAGCTCCTTTCGCCGTTTGTTTGCTCTCCGCATAACGATCAAAGGTTCGTAAGAACATTTTGCGAAAGAAGAATGCATAGCAGGCGGTTAGGGTATATTTTTATGTGCCAGAAGATGCAAGTGATGAAACCTGCACAAACATTAATACTCGTTGTAGACACAATTACTAGTTGCATCGGCATTTGATCAAATTACAAATTGTGTAGCAAACAATATACTTTTATATAATTAAAAAACTTATCAAACCGTTACGATTAAACATTATTAAACCGTAGGGTTGATCATTGAGATTCCTGAATTTGTGGATTGGCTTTTTTTTTCTGGATAGTGTATAACGAAGTAACGCCTTCCGAAGTATTTTCAACAAGTATAACAAGCATAACAAGCATTCTATGCTGTGTTCACAAATTTTATAGAATAACTTGCCCTATACTTTATTTGTAATTTCGTGCAAGATTTAGTTTTAATTCAAACCATTGTTCGAAGCCATCGAATCGATGATGTCGCATGTGATATGAAAATGGTAAGAGAATCGGAGGGTCCTCAGAATGTGGCTGAATGTAAGTAAAACGAAGTAGCTGATGCTCTTTTATACCCACATCTATCAGAGAAAATCTCTACTTCTGATTGACCAAAAAACAGTTTATCGCTCTTGAACCACTCTGTTGGTAATCGAAAGGACGCGTTACCACAAACGAGGATCTATATCTCGTTGGTGGCGTTATTTGCACTCGTTCAAATGCACGTATAACACATGACCACGTGTGTGTGTGTGTGTGTGTGTGTGTGTGTGTGCACAGAGCTATGCAACGTGTATCGAACTATTATTGGTCGTACTTGTATACTGTACTTATACATATTAGGGACGAATATATATGTATATATATATATATATATATATATATATATATACGTACCAGATTAGATCGAGATAGATGTTATACAGTTACGCAAATTGAGAGAGCTCGATGTCACGCAGCTCCTTGAAGCACTCCTAGAGTTACGTGACCCATATGAACGAAACGCGTGAGCGGTATACTGTCCACGCGATCCATCTCCGCTGCGATTACCGCTTACCACGACTCCAAGATTTCGTTGCTCAATGTCGCAACGATACCAATTATTAGTTCGCATTAGTATCAACTAACCAATGATCTTGTGCTTGCAAAGTATACCGAACGTATTGTATTTCTTCTTCGGCAATCTAGTTATCCAGTCATCTTACCATAATTAGGACAATATAATCCGATATTTTATCAGAAATTATAATTTTCATCGTTCTCTAATCGATGCTCAACGGTTCGATTAATATCAGATATCGTAAATTTTTGATCAAATGCAAATTGCATCATAAGTTACCATCCACACGCTGTTGACGTAGGTATAGATACATATTATAGGTACAAAAATTGATTTTTTAAAATAGGAAGGACCGAATAACGATATCGAATATGGTAATTCCTTTTTTTATCGAATTCGTTACGTCGTAAGATCATAAGATAAGGTCCACGTACAGCTGATCCATGGATATTTGCGAAATTTACTCTTTTAAAATAAGATAGACTGCATAATATATACATACGTAATAACAATTACGGTTAATGCATAACAATGGTTCAAGAAAACTTTCAGGCTTTCAATAGCCATACCCGCACTATGTAAGCACGTGTGTCTACACATATCGAACTAAAAATTAATTTTAAATGAAATGTCGCATAAGTAAATGTTAATCGCGCTTCCTTGCGAGCGTCGGAGCATTTTGTAGAACAAGTTTTAATACAGAAAAATAAAAAATAAAACAGACAGAGTGAACGAGTTGATCGTAAATGTTTAATTAGATGTTTGATTAAAAAATTCATTGGAAACAGCAACTTTACTCTCAACTATGACAAAGACAACTTGATCTATTACATTCACCGAAGAGTAAGTTCGACGCAGTGGGGTAAAGTGCCTGCGAAGAAAAGTTGAGGGCGGGGTCTACCGATGGCAAAGAGTATAAAATCCTCGCTAGCGAAATGCTACGGTATCCAGTTATTACAGAGGTCTCAGAACGTCGTTGACTTTTCCATCATCATGGATTGTAAGGTAATCGTTTGTTTCTGCGTTCTTTCTGTCGTTTTTATATATTATTGTTCGTTATAGAACCATCGCGTGAACGCTTCCATAATGAAAAATGTTACATCGGTATCGCGATACACGATGCGTGCGTGCGGGCGATGCGCCCCTGGTGAAAGAGGTCTTAGACCTCGTACAGATTTGTGTATACATGCAAGAACATTGTTTGATCAATTTGTTTTTCATATACAGATCATTGGATACTTGGCTACGGTCCTAACTGTCGTTCATGCGGGAATAATCGGGCCGAGCGCAGGAATAATTGCTCCCACTGGGGCCACAGTGGCAGCAGCACTTCCACAAGCTGCGGCTGCTGTCGTCAGAACCGAAAATTTTGATCCAAATCCGCAATATAGCTTCAGTTACAGCGTAGCCGACGGTCTTACGGGTATTTATTTGCCTTATCGTGAAAGCTGATTCGAAGTCAGCCGTTAGATACCATATCAAGTATATAAAATATCGAAAAAGATAAATAACGAAAAGGAAATAGGATATAATAATCGTGAAAATTTTGTTTTCTTCTTCGTTCGCGAATTAGCTCAATAGAGAATAAGAGATTTTCTAAAAGAGATCGCGATACTATATCATTGTAGAGATAAAAATGAGAAAAGCAAAGTATAGGGATACGCTAGTATCTCGTTAATAAATTGATAATAAATTAAATAATAAATTAAATTAATAAAATTTATAAAAGGTGACAACAAAGCGCAAGAGGAAACTCGTAATGGCGATGTGGTTCAAGGTAGTTATAGCTTAATAGAGCCAGATGGTTCGCGTCGAGTGGTCTCGTATGCTGCCGATCCTGTCAACGGTTTCAACGCTGTTGTTCAAAAAGATCCTAGCATCACGGTCAAGACAGCGGTCGCTGCAGCGCCAGCCGCGCGGCCTGTTGTCGCATCTCCCTTGCTGACACGACCAACATCGGTTATCGCTGCAGCCGCACCCGCTATAGCCGTTCGTCCACAGGTTCGTTCCGTGCAATCTCGCTTTTTCCTTTAACCTGAACCCCTACCTACTTCCGTTAAATTCTGTGTACCCCCTACACTGCCCTATATTATACCGATTATACGATTCGTTAAGTTAAGGTTATGTGTTTATTTTGCAGGCCACGCTGTTAGGTGCCCCCATATTGAGACAACCGTTGTTAGCAGGGCCGACGGTAGCTGCCACAAACGTAGTCACCGCGAACGCGGGTTTATTAGGTCTTGGCGTAGGTCTTGGTCTAAGACCAGGGGGTTCTCTCTACGGTACGCAGTCGCTTCTTGCGGGTGCTTATGGTACCGGAGGCATCGTTAAAGTTCATTAAATACCGCAACGGGATGCAACGTAACTCGGCTCGGCTCGGCTCGGCTCGGCTCGGCTCGATTCGATTCGACATGATACTTTATCTCCTTCTCCTTAGTTTTGCTTCACTTTGCTCGAATGCGAAATCTGACAATTTTTTGCTTCGAAAACGTTGGACATCTAACCACGTGTACTTGAAAATGTTTACTGATGGCATGCATCGACCTTGATGCATTTCTATTTGTCATCTCCACTCATTGTTATCCATCTTTTTTTCTTTTTTCTTTTTCCTTATTATCAATTTCAGGCAAACATATCCCAAATCTATAATATTTACAAAATCCATGTCCTGCTGTTTTACGTCGAAGACAAAATCTTATTTAAGAGTATCGGTCTAATGATTTAGAATTTTCATTCCAACATCTCTATCACAATAACGATATAGAAATAGCTACTATACGGTTAATCTGCCATCCTGCATTTATGACGAACGGTCTTTTTCTTTTCTTTTCTTTTCTTTCTTGGTTCCGTTCAAGATTTCGTAACCAAGTCATTAAATACTTGTAGTGATTTTTATGGAACACTTTGACTTGTTTAAAGAGCAAAGTCGAAAGGACAAAAATATTTATTCACATGCATTCTGTGACACGAGCAGACAGATCACGAGCCTCGTTGACGAAAGAAAGGAACTGAGCGGAATACGAGGCAAATCTTTGTATTTTTTACTATAACTATTAATCGTCGCACTTATAAATCTCCAAAGATGAAAAGTATATACTAGATAATTAGATTCCAATATTTAGACATAATTAAAACGGCGTTTGCGTTTCTATCCAAGTGAAGTCCTTCCGTTTTAAATGGATACAGTAAACCGTTACTGGATACAATATCGCATAAAAAATAAATATATTATTTAGCAAACGAGCAGTATGGTTTAAATTTATAATAACCTTGCGAAGCCTTCCGAGAGATTGGTTCTGGATTCATTTCAAGTGAGTTTGATAAGCAATAGAAAAAGAAAAAAAAGACGGAAGAAAGCAGAATGTTTATTGCCCATTGGTATTGGCCAAAGATAAACGAAACTTGTATTGAAAAAATGAACAGAAGTACCAATTTATGATCGTCTCCTTCATCCCAGATTAATATTTTCATCTCAAACGCGTCAAATTGTATATCGTACTGTTATATATTATGTTATATATTCAAAACTATGGACAAATATTTCTACAACTCGATAGCGGCTCTTTGGTAGTACTGCGAGCAAAATTTAAACATCGCAAAGCATCTCATACAGCATCACTGTTTTCGGCGTATTGCATTGACGCGAGAACTACAACGTTATTAGCGTCATATATAAATTAATGTAAGGAAATTACATCAAAAGCAAGTTCTTTTGTCAATATATCTACATACGATGTACACGAAAATAAGTAATAGTAATTAATAAATATTAATAAATATTAATAAAAAAATAGCAATAGGTAATAGGGAGAAGGGAAGAAACATCTTGTTTTTCATTATAGAAAAGGTTCTAAATTATTTCAATGAATCTACTTCAATGGATATAAATGAATCACCTTCTATTTTATTTTGTTTCTCTATAATTTTCTCCTTTATTCTCAATTCAGATAAGTGATTTTCTGTGAGAGTTTCGAATTCTTGTATCAACTGATCGCAAGTCGTTGTTTCCTCTCATAAACGATACTTCAAGCGATCTTTATCTTCTCCTCAGTTTCATTGAAAGTAGAGTTGTTCAATTACAACAGATTTTTCAATAATATCGTCGCTCGGCCTTAGTCTCTGAGATATTGGCGAAAAACTGCCGGTACCATTACAGTGCACTTTTGCCTACAGTTATGCGTCTGCGCCAGCGTATACACGTCAGTATTCGTTGCCTTACCTTACTCTATCTTCTGTCTACAAATAGGGGTCCGGCGAGCTGAAAGGCCCCGTGCACAACGTGCATTTGCGAGGCTGCAAAGGATGTCTATTATAAATTATTATTCATTTAAAAACGAATATCATCAGTGTATCGCGTTTGGACGTTGAGTTTGCACTTTCAATCCGGAGGCCGGCGACGCTTGTGTTAAGCAATAACAAATTGATTATAAATATAGTAAACGAACGAATAATTGATATTTGTATATTGAGAACTTGCAGAAAAGCTAGTTCCTCTCTCCGATTTCAATGATCTTTGGGTATGTTGGACATTTCAAATACTGGATGTTTTGAACAACTTTCCCCTGTATGCGCGTGTAACCAGCGCTCAGACCTAGCTCCCAAGATTTTCGCACAAAAATAAAGAAAGAAAAATAACCCGACCTACTATCGAACTACTTCAGTGAATTCTGTCTGTATGTTCCGTGGTGAGTTCGTGTGTCGTGTAGCGCACGCGTCAGTATTTTCGTCATCTTACGGCAGCGGAAACGTAAACATAAAGGCCGCGCGTTGTCTTTCTTTGTCTATTCATACGATGACCTGTAGGAGATTAAAAGCTGCAATATCTTTTAAATTAATCATTTCTCGACTCAAGCTCGTACATTTTTCGAACGGTGTAGAAAAAAATATGCAGTACCATTGAACCAAATGATCCATTGGCATTGAAATCTCTTTAAAAAAGAACGTAGCAAGAAATGGAAATATCTTATTAAGTTCCCCTCGTGAAGTCAAACAACTTTCATCGGAAACATTTTTTCGCATTTCTGATACTTGGAGAAATATTCACGCGTAAACATTTAAAACGGACTCTATACTGTATTTGTGAAATTGGAAATTGAGGCATTGGCTGCTTAACGTTCATTTATGTTTTAATACGTAAATGTATGCTGTAAAACAATAAATATATATTTATCAATAACAAGAAAAGTATTACGAAAATTATTTATTTACTTACAATAATAGTAATAAGAGTAATTTAATGGTCTTATTTAAATGACAGGGTATGCGCGTTTTAAATTGCTGAATTTGTGCAGGATCTGCTGCCTTTCTGTACTTCCTTCCTGTGCTGCCTTTCCGTCCTCTGATTATGTTCTGCACAGTCTGTTACGTTCTGCTTCCAATCAGCACTCAAATGGTTATCAGTACAGTTACTAGGCTAATGTTTTAATGGGGAATGTGATAACAAATACAAAAGAAGCGATATAGTTTAGATTCTATAATTTTATAATTTTATATTCGCTATAATTTGTACCAAGGGGAACGAAAAACGAAGAAACAAGATGTAAATAGAAGGAAAAGAATGGCGCATGAGTGGAATTAGATTAAGTAAGACGATACTAAAACCATATGTAATACAGGGAAATAAGACTATGTTGACGCGATAGCGTAATAAGGCCAGTACGCTAATTCGGACTTTTATACGTGTTAAGTATATTGGAAAGTACTAGAACAAGAAATTTAGTGGACGGAGTTGTCGATCTGAACCCTACGTAGTTCATGACCAACATCTTCATGTCCACGGTGGCTCGGCCGTCTGACGAACACGCATGTTTCACGATTGTAGAGTTTTACGTGGTCGGAGCTGTGTAAGATATCTTTGTATTTGGAAGTTTAACGTAAAGGTATGTGTTGATCGCAGATCGAGGTAAATATAATGGGAAGGGTGATTCTAATTGAGTGATATGGATTATAGGTTATACCGGTTTGTTTTCCTTAGTATAAATTGCCGGCGAGCATGGATGGTGCAGCTGGAGAAGCGGACTGTAGCGAATAACGAGCAGCAGGAGGAATAACAACAATAAGAAGGAAAAGCGTTGATAATGAGAAAATGTATTATCTCGTTGGTTGGCGTGCGAGCGTTGAAGAAAATGTGTGAAACGTGGGAAGGGCAGGAAAAAGTAGTTCGTGAATGTGTAAATATGATGTGTAAATAAAAGCGTTTAGAAATGTAAAACGTTTTGCGTAAAGCAGGTAGTGATAAGAGCGTAAAAATATAGAATGAAAAGACGAGGTGTGTAATAAAGGTGTGTAAATGAAATAAACGCGTACCTAACTTGGGTGTGTGAAAAGAGTAGCAGGAAAGGTAATAGCGATGTTGATTTAGCGTGGGAATTTGTCAAAACATGGGTTAGTTTTGTTAGAAAATTGTAAAATATGTAAAAAGATTGTAGACGTTAGACGCGTGAAAGTTGAAAGAAGTAAGAAATTAAAGAAAAGAGAGTATAAAGTGATATTAGGTAATACATAAGGCAATATAATTTTCTGGATGACAAAAGAATGGATTTGTTTGGATTCTAGGAGACTAAAGAATAAATGAAGATACATTTAGGAGATATGTGTGCGTTGTTTATTCGACCATTTACCATAAATTGTGAAAGTAGGCTTTAAAAAGATAAATGACAGATAGAATAGCTTTTGATTAGAGAATAGCTGGAATATGGTTGAGTTAAGAAAGGTGTAATTGTGAAATGTATGGGTAGTAATTATATCTGGAAATATATTAATAAGGAATGACACGATTGGAATCTTGTAATTATATGGATAATATATGGAAAGTGATTAACGTTAAATGACTTCCATTTAAAGGAATGAAAGATATTAGAAATAAAATGGAATGGTATTATTAAATGTAGTAATTATATAGAATTATAGGAAATATGGTGGTAATTACATCCTCGGTGCAAGCTTGGGTGAGAATTATAGTGCGTTACGGAGCCTGACAGGAAAGAAGAACGTTGGAAGAAGGTTCAGTGGAAGGAAATAGAGAGAAAGAAGATTGTTGAAAGGTGTAATGTTATTTGAGAAAGGAAAGTTGGCATAGAGAGAAGAGAGAAATGTATAGGACTTGGTAAATTTAATAAGTGGTAAATGGGTGGTGAATGGAAAGAAGGGTAGAGAATAATAGGGTGTATCTAAAATATTTTTTTGATGAAAAGATAGAAGACAAAAGAGCGGTGATTGTGGAAAAAATGGATTAAACATAAATGTAGGTTTAAACAAGCAACCTCGTAAAGAGTCCAGTTAGCTCTGCGGTAAGGCGTCGGAATCGTAACTTTTTGGTGGCGCGTTGGATTCTCGAGGCTGCGTGCGGATCCCCGTTGTTGTTGCGGGGGGCTCGTTTCTTCACCCTAGGTGGTTTTCTTCCCCGGGGTGGTGTGTCCAAACCGGCTCGAGATAGTGAAAGCTACCCGATTTTGCTCCCGTAAGCAATTTTTGTTGTACGTTTGGTAAGTGTGGGGAGGAAGAGAAGAAGAGTACCGTGCCTGGTCGGCGTAGGCATGTCATGTAAACGGGTAAGGACACGACCATTTATCGCACGACAGATTCAAATATACACGGAATTCTACCGGATATTACAATTACAAATTACAAACGTTATTAAGAAAAACGATGTAAATAATTAAACGAATAATTGACCTAAAACAACATTCAACATAATATTATATTAGAAACAGAATTAGAACAGAACTATCTGTGTGAAAATATCAGAATTACATGTATATTTAATGATTAACGTAATTATTGAACAAAGGTATATGCTTGAAACGAAGTTGAGAAAGTTTATTAATCGATATAAAATATTCTGTCGAGTTGCAAAAATTAACAATGTCGTAAAATATCTGCAATTGTTACGAATCCAAATATTATATAAATTCTTCTCCCCCTGAAATAGCTGACTATAGGTTGACCACTGGCCAACTTCACAATTGGTTATTATAGTCAACCATTGGCGCGATTAATTCACACTACAAGGAATTGTAGGAGTATCCTTAGATCCTGTGCCAAGTTCTTCGTGCACAAAAGATCGTAAATTAACTACATGTAGCGAAAATCATGCGAAAATTCCCGGAGTCGCCCTTGGGTGATGAGGGGTCGTCATGGATAATTATTACTAACTGTATTATCGAAAATTCGATGAATTAGAAAAACACGTGTACGAACGATGCTGTCATCTATGGAAGACGGCTGGAGCTGCCGGAAAGTAACAAGGAGCATAGATTGTATGAGAAGGTATCTGAACTCCTGTTAGACAAGGAAAGCTATATTGTGCGACAAGGACAGACGTACTTCTCCCCCTAATTTCTCGATTATTCCTTTATTACTATTATTATTATTATTATTATTATTATTCACGAAATTTGATGCGCAACGCTAATAAATATTAATCTACGCACTCGTATATAAGCAATACGCAACACTAATAGCGACAGATTCCAGATCTATTAATATTTAATATTAAATATAAATCGTATATCAAATGTTACCAATGTTCCAATGAAAAAAAAAAAAAAACGATAGAATCGTTTATACACGGCTGTCTTAGTTAAGATAAATTAAACATTATCAAATTTCCATGAAAATTCATCGGATTAATTATTAATCGTCGTTGTGTCCATACATTAATATTCCTGTTAATTGTATATTATCCCTGCTATCGATCAATAACCTGCACAGAAAAAAAAAAGAAAATAACTAGAAGAATGTAAAACAAAAGTATAAAATAATTAAATGAAGACGAAATCAAACTCAAAATTTATTACAAAAGCTTACGATAAAAGTTAGTAGTAGTGATAGTATCATTTAGTAGACAATTGAAGATAAATTATAACAAAAAATTTCAGAAAACTACTTAATTTCATTATCTTAATGTTCAATGGATCGTTAAATAAACGAGTATTAATTAAACGATATTAATAACGAGATATAAACGATAATGGAAAATATAGTAACGAATAGTAATGAAGAAGCGACGCCACCAACAGATTAGAGAATACGTTGAAAACCTTTCTTTTTTTTCTTCTTTTTTTACGTGGAGAAATCTTCATGGACACTCTGCTGCTGCTGCGAGTAGCAGCAGAGTAGTGTCGGACTCTTACCAACTAACCCTAACCTCCACGATGGCCTGCCTACGCGTATGACAGGAGTACCCCGGGACCTCTTGCGAATTACTGCCGGTGCACCCCCCGCGTCCTCTTGATCGAGCCAATCCTAAACTTTCCTAACTAATCAATTTGGCGTTAGAGGGGGGCATTGCCCCTAGTGTCGTCCCCCCTTCAAGTCGCGAACGGTTGGCGCAGCGGTGGAGCGGCCCTGGGCCGCCTGACCGCCATCATCCTCCTCCGCGTTACCCTACAAGAGTGAGAGTTTTTGAAAAGATGGCGGCTATCCTGCGCAGCCTCCTTAGGAGCAGGATGCTGCGACGACTCGCCATCAGATCGTCCGCCCATACCGAGACCCCGTACATCACTCGGGACCGAACGACGCCCTCGTATAGTTGGCGCAACGCGACTCCCGCACCGCCGATGTTCGGCAGCAGGCCGCACAAGGCGTTGGCCGCCGCCGAGATCTTCGGGATCAGGGAATCGAAGTGCGGCCCGAACGTCCACTGGCTGTCGATGATGAGACCCAGGAACTTCATCGGTGACCCCACCCCGACAGTTTCCCCCGCGGTGCTAATGCTCAGACCGGGCGGAGGAGTCCCTCGACTGTTCTTGTCGTAGAACCGGATGGCCTCCGACTTCGCAGGGGAGACCCTCAGGCGCAGTCCCCGCACAGGGTATATCGCGCAGGTCGTTGCGTACTTCGCCGACGCGCAACGTCTCGTGCCATCCGCGCCCTCCGACCACGACCAGAGTGTCGTCTGCATAGCACACCATAGCCGCGCCCGGAGGCAGCGGGCAGCGCAGTACCTCGTCGTACGCGATGATCCACAGGATCGGTCCGAGCATCGAGCCCTGCGGAACGCCGCGCTCGACGACGGGCCGCCTTTCCTCTCCCTCCCTGCTGGCGGACCCTACCCACCTGTCGTCGAGGTAAGCGCGGATCAGCCGAACGAGGTAGCGGGGCACCTCGAAGTATTCCAGGGCCGTCACTATACTGTCCCACGGTACGGAGTTGAACGCGTTGACGATGCCCAGAGATATCGCGTAGAGATCCTTCGTCAAGGCACTCGTTAAAAAAAAGAGAAGAAAATTCTGAAAGAACGAAAGTCTCCGTAGAGATTGGGGTGACGAAAATTGAACAAAATCTGACTTCCCAACGAAAAATGATTTTTCGCACCTCTCTGTCTGCGATACTCGTTTTAGAATGGAAACTAGTCAATTTGAGATGAAGATGAAGATGCGTCAGGCTTTCGCCAGATTCGATGATGATTGTTACCCTTCCTTCGTCTTTCCTATAACTTGTCGATGATCTAATCGCAGCAACTTGGAGTCCATACTGAACGTGTATCATAGTTATTAATCGTACCATGTGATTTACCAGGAATAACATGAAATAAATTTTTATTAAAAGAAAAAAAAAAAAGAAAAAAATCTAGCTACAGTGAATCGAATCATCTTATACCTTTCTACGAAAATTCACACCCGCAAAATCCCCGAAAAGTTCACTCCTGTAATGATTAATTACTGATTTAATGATTTTAAAAACAGTGAGCATAATGGAGATGTACGTACAACCGATACTCACGGGAAAAACCAACGAGACTAATAATAAAATCAATGAATTAGAAAAGAAAAAAGAGCTATGGGCAAATATCTTATAATATACAGTGGCATTATCTGCAATTTATTATAAAATAATTGATCCGAGCAGAATCTATTCTAAAAGATGGTTGCTGAATATGATAGACATTGTCGAATACTAATCGAATAAAATCATTTAGTTAATTTTCATAGAATTTGATAATTCTTCAAGGAATCAATAAGTCTCTCGCTAATAGCCTAATAGATCCTTTGATAGATCTAACGAAGAAATACCTAACCGCGATTACAGCCAATTAGTTTATATTATTCGCTACATAATTAATGTCTGTATCACGTGCAGCGATGCAGGCGGTATTGAAGAAGAAAAGCCATTTTATGTTACAACTATAACGAGTAAATTTACTCGTTTAGCTTGAGAGGAATTAAAAAGGAACCTGACTTCTAAGTAAGCATTAAATAAGAATTTTAAATATCGCAGACAGCGATGTAGGCGTTATTCAAGAAAAAAGAACATTTTCTATTTTGTAATTAGCACGAGTAAATGAACGAATATCGATAATATAATATAATGCTTAATATGAATTTTATCTGTCTGATTATTTAATACCTTAACTTATTTCACAGTAACGTCATCGACTGCCGTTAGGCTTTCTTCCCCTTTTCGTTCAAACTAATTGATAGCTGAAAACTAGTATCAAAGAAGTGTGAACTTAGTCTTAGTTTGTAGAAACTATTAAAATGATAAAAATGGATATCGTATTTATCGATATATCGTATTGGATATCGTATTGGATATCGTCAATTTACGATAAAAATTAAGAAATTGTTCAATTTGATTCCGTTATAATGGAAAAACCGTCTTCTGCTATGTCAAACAGTCGTTATCGTTTCGTTGACATCCCGACACCTTGTCAAGGTAT
>JACXIL010000218.1:2880467-2926157 GCA_014737365.1 Bombus soroeensis | reverse complement strand
AAATACGAGAAATGACAAAAGTCATAAGTAATATTAATGGTAATGTATGATATTCTTTAATATTTCAGTACCATCTGCGCCTTTTCTCAATGTTACAAATATAACATATTCACAGTTTATATTTGTTTGGGAACCACCATCATATTTAGCAGGGAATTTACATGAATTTGAACTTGTATTTGAAGGAGAAATATGTTTCTATATGCCTGATTGGTGCAAACCAGTAACCTTAAAAACCATTAAACATTTTAATGGAACTACGTTCATTTTTGAATATTTAAATGCAACAGCATTTACATATTATACAGCAAAAATCAAAGCAAGAACCTCTGCAGGCTGGGGAAATTATAACAATGACTCAGTGTTATTTAAAACACCAGCTGGAGGTAATTTCTTATTACATGAAATTATGGATATTTATAATTTCAATATCACTAAACTCTATTATATTACTATAGTTATTATATATTAGTTCCAGGGATGGTATCCAACTTTTCATATTCAATTGTAAACAATGAAAATAATGAAAATGTTTTGAATACCATTTTGACATGGGGCATTCCATGTTCTTTAAATGGAATATTGGAATATTTTAATGTATTTGTAGATGGGATTAGAACTAATTATGAACCACATTCTTTTACATTACAATTTTTATCAAATGATGTTAAAAATGATACAGTCATAACAAATTTAAACGAGTTAAAAGCAGAATATAATTATATCATTAAAGTGGTAACAAAGGTTCAGGGAGTCCAAGATTTTGGAATACCTGCATTTAAAAATATTTCATATCCTGCTGGTAGTATGTACCTAACTCTAAATAATATAAACTAGCAACTTTCATAAAATATTTATCTTCAAGTATTAAAATGTCGTTAATAAGTTACTACACATTATTTATATTTTAGTTCCACCTCAACCTGATGAAGATTATATAAAATCTATAACTATAGATCCAGCTAGTGCACGAAGAACTACAACAACAGCTACACTTTTACTTCCCTTATTCCCTAATACAAATGGTGATATTATTTATTATTCTATTATAGTATCAAGAATGAACTATAATATTCCGTCAAGTATTAGATTTAATATAACGAATAATACGAATCATATATTATGGCCAAATATATCTTCTTGGAAAGAAGCTATGCTAAGAGACTTTACAATACCTTATCAAGCTACTAGACTATGTTGGAATCCTTATCGTAGGTGATATATTTTTCAGTTTGTATTCAAATTTAATTAAAAATATTTGAATTATTATTGTATTTTTGCAGCTAATTCTGTTGCTGATTATGGCGATATGGAAGCAGTCAAGTATACACTTGGCGAAAATACAAATTGTAAAGAAATTTCATCTAATACCAATAAAAGAATTTATTGTAATGGTCCTCTTAAACCAAATACATGGTATCATGTTAGAATGCGGGCATTTACTCGTGGTGGATATTCTGATTCTACGACATTTTTAATAAAAACCAGTAAAGTGTTTATTGATTCTTAAAGTTATTTGTATTTTTCTTCGTTTAGTCGCTTCGATATTGGTATTGCAAAAATCATACATAATTAAATTTTATTGTATTCATTAAATATTTTAAATTATATTAGATGCTGAAATAGATATCGTACTTGTTAGTGGAGTTGTTTTTGGTATTTTATTCTTGGGAATTTTATCAACAATAATGTTATTATTTCGCAAATGTTCAATTCGTGCGTAAGTAAATCTTATTTTTTGTTTAGTTCAACATTGTCACAGTAAAAATAATATTCATTAAAATATAAAAATTTAAACATTTAAACATTGTAACGAAGTATATATTGTGGCCAAAAATTTACATAATTAATAATTTAATGATAATTTATACATGTTTTTTAGAATATTACGACGATTTCTACATTCTGACATGTCTGGATCACCAGTTCCTACACCTTTTTCAAAAAAGAAATTTATAGCTCATTGTCAACAATTTATTGATAATCCTGGAAAATTAAGCAATGAATTTCAGTTACTTCAAACTCTTAGTATTGATTTACAGATGCCAACCAATACTGCTTGTTTACAAGCCAATAAGAAGAAAAACAGATATTCTGATATTTTACCATGTAAAAATATTGATTTACACATTATAAAGATGTAAATTATATATAAAATGAAAAAAAATGCTTTATTAAATTTATATTTTCAGATGATTTTTCAAGAGTTAAACTGGAAGTAATTGAAAATGATCCTAATACTGACTACATCAATGCATCTTTTATTAAGGTGAGTAACCATAAAATTATTTGTTTACACTAAATATGAATTATATTATGTATTAAATATGAATTAAGTAGGTATACACTATTTTCAGGGCTACAGTGGCGAAAATGAATATATAGCTTGTCAAGGACCAAAAGAAGAAACAACATTTGATTTTTGGAGAATGATAGAGCAATATGACATCAATGTAATAGTTATGTTGACTGAGTTAGTTGAAAAAGACAAAGTAAGATTTTCGCACTAAATATATTTAAATCTCGTTTAACGCATGAATGTTAAAAATTGATACCTTTGTAGGAGAAATGTCATCAATATTTTCCAACAATTAGAGAAACTTTTAAGTATGAAAATATGACTATAAAATGTATAAGTGAATTAGATTATAGATCTTATACACAAAGAACGCTAGTATTACAAAAGGTATAAGATTTAAACTTAAGTTACAAAATTTAATAAAATACATTTGTACTTATATACATATGAATTTAATTCTCCTATTTATAAATAATAAATATAGGAAAACAAAAAAAGAAATATAACACATTTACATTTCAAAGAATGGCCAGATCATGATGTCCCAGAGGATTTTGAACCAATAATCCATTTTTGCCAGATTGTACATCGTAATGTTATTGCTAATAAAGAATATATTGTGATTCATTGCAGGTAAAAATATATGAGTTTAGTATAATAGTTAATAATATCATATATCTTGATGTTTTAATATTATTCAGTACTGTTACTACTTTACATTTTGAATCTATTTTATTATATTATATATTACTATTTCACTATTTTATATAAATTTGCTATATATATAATACATATTTTTACAGTGCAGGAATTGGTAGAACTGGTACTTTAATAGCAATAGATATAATTTTACAACATCTTCGAGATAATAAAAAATTGGATGTGTTTGGAACAGTATATAGATTACGACGTGATAGAATAAATATGGTGCAAAAAGAAGTAGGAAACTCTAAGATCTTTTATATTAATATTAATATAAATTATATACTCATAAACTGTATATCTACAAAATCCGACCGAATAACACGCAGAAGTAGGCATGATTCCTTGTGGAGAAATAAGGAAAAATATAAAATAAAATTTTTTTTAATTTAACTTAATTTTCGAGAAAATCGAGTTTGAAAATTCGTCAAGTATGTTTGAAATGACTAATTCCGGGCTGAACAGGATACATAATCGATAGGAAATCATTCTACGTGTGAATATAAATAAAAAATGCAGAATAAAATTTTTTACGATACTTTGTTTCCGAAAAAAATAAATTTGAAAATTTATCATACGCGTGTAGTAGGTCAATTTTTAACTAAATGTGTTCAAATTTTACATTATTTTGTCCTGTCCAATCCGAAATTTGTCATGTTCAAGCATATAAATTTCATAAATTTTCAACCTCGATTTTCTCGAAAACTAAGCCGAGAATGAAAAAATGTTATTCTATATTTTTTCTCATTTTTCCACAAGGAGTCACATCATGCCCACTTTTAAGTGTTATTCGGTTGGATCCTGTATATCTAATACTATTAATATTTATTATATTTTTAGGGTCAGTATGCTTACATATACAATTGTACAAAGCAAGTATTAAAAAATCCCTATTGTTTAAAGAATTGTAAGTTTCTCATGCTTACTACAAACAAGTTTATTTACTATTATTTTTCGTTTTAAATATTGAAATTTGTATGTCTTTAGATAAACCACCACCTATGAATCCAGTGTACGAAAATACCTCCAGGAAAATAAGAATAGTACCAAGTTCAAATATAAATCTACACTAGTCACAACTTTGAGGTAAGCATGTAACAAGTAATTTTAAATAGTTATTTTTCTTTTGCACAATATTGAAATTTATATGTATAAAAAAGTGATAAAAATATGTATTTTTTTAACATAAAATGAAGATTTATTATTTAATATAGAAAATCAATGTAATAAGTAATGTATGTATGTATAAGTACAACTGTAATGAAACATGATACTTTGTATTTTGTTTATAATAATACGTGAATCAAATTTTATTCTTGCAATACATAAATTTAATTCTTTTTTATTTCTATGAAATGCATATGATAATATATTTTTAAAGCAGACAGGACATTTTAAGGAAACTATAATAATAACGTTCCAATATAAGGTTGTAATTGTTTAGTTTTAACTGGATATATGACTTAAAGATTACAATAGATTTAATTGATATTAATGTCTAATCTTTTAATTGTTATTCAAGGTATAAGCTACCTACCTACCATTGCTTGACAAGAGTCCTACATGAGAAGTGCAATCTTCCTTTGAGTGTAAGTGCTTCTATTTTATTTAAATATATATACATATCAAAAATGAATAATATACACAAAACCAATAAAAATATGTTTTCAGGATTTAATTATCTAGTCTTTCTTCTTATTAAATACATTTTAAATCTTAACTGTTAACATCTTCCGAAATTGTAAACTAAAAAGTCAAAAATTTACTAAGCTATGATTTATTGACTTCTTCTTGTATAGAAAATAAATTAACCAATTTATACAAAACTATAATTGCTATTTACAGATAAATGTAAAATAATAAATATAGAAATATACTTAATATTTTTACAATAATTTGCATAAGTACATATATGCTACATATAACTTTATATTTATTTGTAATTATGACATATTTTTATTTATTGATGTAAGTTCAGTTATATACCAATATTTTCTCTCTGATTCGTACATTAATATAAAATATTTTCGTCAATAAAGATAATTAATAACGATATTTTGTAGAATAATCTTTTGGTGAAACAACTAAACCTCTACCTTTTCTGGCACCTCTGTAGACTGTCTCAATGATATCAATCATTTCTTGTTTGTCCTCTAATGTCCAGTTTATTTTATTATTATTTCCAGTTCCCAAATCAATCATTATATGTTTATTTCGAAAGAAAAACATAACTGTACAAGGATCATACAATTCATACCTGTAAAAAATCATACTTATATCTCTCTTAAAATGTATATTTTTAATAGTATAAGATAATAAAAAACGTTATCCAGTTTATTGATTAAAATAGTACTATCAATAATGATTTAGCACATTGACTGTCATGCGTGTTTTCACTGAAATCTCCGTCAGGCCACGCATACCGCAGTACCAAGTGTTCTCTGCTAGGTACTCCCATTGATATTTTAGTAATGCGAGTCGTTCAAGTAGTGATCTCAAGAATGATCTCTCATTTCGTTTGTTTGCAATATTAAAACCACTAGTTGTTGTTGAATATAATGAAGAAAAATGTAGTATAGATTATTCCGACCAAATGGTTTCTTATACCACCACAATTAGGAAAGGAATCAAATGGTACAGAAAACTTGACATTCAACTCCTTCTGGGAATTTCTGTTGTAAACGCTTTGACGGTTTACAAAATTGTATCAAGGAAGGATATAAATATCAGAATATTTACAGAATTATTAGCTGCAAAATTATTAGGGTTGTCTGAAAATACAAAAAATTCTTGTCTTCGACAGAGTCAGCATAATATTGCCGTTCGGAAAAATGATTCCGGAAAAAGCATTAGACTGTGCATACAAACTATGTTATGCAAATAAAAGACGTTGGATGGACCAAACAAAGACACAAAAGAATTTAAAGAAAACAACAACTTATTGTCCAAATTGTCCCGACCAACCTCAACTTTGTATAGAATGCTTTAAAGTTTTACATCCTAAATAATTTTCTTAATAAAACATTTTCGTATTATTTTTATAACAATTCAATAGTTTTATTACTTCCTGTGAAATATCTTTTCAAATACCTATGACGATCCTTCGCAAGTAGTCAAATAAGCATCACACAAATAGGGTGACACAGCCTGATCATAAACTTTGCTGTCACCCGAATATGAGTGACATGACAGTCAACGTGCTAAACAGTATTTTATCAAAATATAAAATAATATCTTGAGATTTTTAATTGCATATTAATCCTTACATTTTATTAAAATCAGGTACTTGAGTAATATCAACTAGATAAATAACAGCAAAGTTTTTTACTTTTTCAGCAATATTATAAAGAACTTCATCCATTTTCATACACATTGGATCCCAGTCATGGCCAAATCTAATAACCTAAAAAATTTTGTTTTTAGTTATAATTTCATATATAGATAGTCACTATAGATAGTAAAATTACGAGGTGAAATTTCATCCACGATAGCCATTAAAAGTTAATGCAAATCAATTAGAAACTTACAACTACTCTGTCTTCTTCAGATAATATTGCCTGATCCACTTGCCATCCATTGTGGAGATGTGACAACATATAAGACATTTTGTTTTCTGTTTATCAAATACAGATCCAAGAAAAGTGAATAAATTTAATGTAACCTATATTTTTATATTCAAGTTTAGAACACTTTTTATTGGTATATATCACAAATTAAAAAGTGTAGAATAACAATATATTTTACAAAATCATGTAATAATTATACACTATTTACATGGGTTTTATCATATGATTGAGATTATAGAATAAAAGTTTCTTTTAACTTTTCACAATACAATCAACACTACCGCTATAAACGTTTATTTGCGAAAGTCAAAGTTTACCACCCATTACCCCATTGCCACCAACATATTAGCAATAATTGAAAAAATCCCTAGTTCCATTTTAATCTCTTCAATTATATCTAATTATATAGTATATTAATATTATAATATAAGATTATTAGATTCTTTTTACAATTTTATTCTATCGTATATCTATTTTTTCATACATATTAAATAATTACAATATCTATAAATTAACAATACAATTTCAAAGTTTTATTAAGATTTAAATGTTTTAAATCTGATCTATTTCTTCCAATAATGATAAGAAAAATTATTTTATTAGTCGGTGAAATATCATTTTCTATCATCGTTATTAAAAATTTTTAATTTTGATTGATTTAGTAAAATATCTAAATATGTATTAAGATAACTAAACTTGGTATATTTTAGATTTAAAAATATCTCGGCTTTCTATTTGCACATCATATACATGTTAGCGATAGGCAATAAAGGGGTATAAATGTCAACGTGTACATATCTTGTGTGTATACTTACCATTCCTTATTTTCTCTTTTTTTGTTTCAGTAAAAATAAAGAAAAAGGTAAAATGAAAGTGTTTACATATTTGAAAAAGAACATTACAGTTAGTATTATGTATTACTGTAGATATAAATCCTATGCACATTTTATTTTTATTGCTAAATATAAAACTTTTACTTATAAACTTTACTTAAACATTAATCATATATCACATAATCGTAAGGAATACACTCGTTTAACATAAATCTTTTATACTCTGAATAATTGATATGTTTTATACTATTTCATATACTATATATTTTTTCTTAAATTACAGTATGTATTGTGTATTGTTACATTGATTTATAATTATTGCATTATTTCTTTAAATGTTATACTGAACATGAATTAAAAAATCAGGATTACATTTGACAAATAGTATTAAGCTTTAGATATGTTAATGTTTTGTAAATATATCTATAATTTATTATATATAATCAAAGATTCATGATTAAATATATATATTTAATACATATACATATACATATGTTCAACAATTTTCTAACAAATTTTCTAAAATGTAAAACATTAATAATATTACATTTATAACTTTAATAAAACATTTTATTTTGTAGATGAAATGATCCATTAGCTTTTATATTATAAAAATTGTTATAAGAAACATTATATGATGGAACCACAACAACGTAAGTCTATAATTTTAATATAAGAAATTGTAATAAATAAATTTAACATAAAATTAAATTTAGTATGTCTAATGGATTAACTAATATATTGATTCCTTAATCATTCTCTGATATCTTTTTCTTAATTTATTTTACAGGAAGTGCTCAGACACTAAAATACATTAGTTTAATTACACTTACATTACAAAATGCCCTGGTTGGGCTTAGTATGCGTTATGCACGTACAAGATCAGGAGATATGTTTCTTTCATCAACTGGTATATTACATTTTTTTATACAAATTAATTATTGCATTTATTATTTTTATTACATTCATGTAAGTTATTAATGTATAATAATTAAATGTTATTTCAGCGGTAGTTATGGCGGAGGTTGTTAAACTTTTAACATGTCTAATATTAGTTCTTCTTGAAGAAGGAAACTTCCCAAAATTTGTTGATGCCCTAAAGTCAACAATCATAAAACAGCCTATTGATACTCTAAAAGTATCTGTGCCATCACTTCTATATGTTGTACAGAATAATCTTTTATATATATCAGCGTCTAATTTAGATGCAGCAACTTATCAGGTATATCCAATACTTAAGTATATATTTGATATTTTTCACCTATTAATACTATTTATTACATGCTTTTTATACATACTATTCCTCAGGTAACATACCAATTAAAAATTTTAACAACAGCATTTTTTGCTGTGGTAATACTACGAAAGTCTTTAAAGAATACTCAGTGGGGAGCTCTAATATTATTAGTCATAGGTGTAGTATTAGTACAACTAGCACAAAGTTCAGATACTGCTTTACCATCTGGTATAGAACAGAATCATTTACTTGGATTCTCAGCTGCCTTAAGTGCATGTTTTCTATCAGGGTTTGCAGGGATATACTTCGAAAAAATACTAAAAGATTCAGATATATCAGTATGGATGAGAAATGTTCAATTAAGTTTACTATCATTACCTTTTGGATTAATTACATGTTTTGTAAATGATGGTGAAATGTTACGAAAACAAGGCTTCTTTTTTGGCTATGATCTATTTATTTGTTATTTAATTGTACTTCAAGCAGGTGGAGGTCTTATTGTTGCAATGGTAGTTAAGTATGCAGACAATATACTTAAAGGTTTTGCCACTTCTTTAGCCATTATAATTTCTTGTATAGCTTCTATATATCTTTTCGATTTTAACTTGAGTTTCCAGTTTTCTTTAGGTGCAATTTTAGTAATATGTTCGATTTTTATGTACAGTCACCAACCAAAATCGACATTTGTCGATAAACATTCTCGAAGTGATAAAGTTTAATGTAAATTAAACTAAACTTATTTGTAAGATGAAAGTGATATTTCCCAATTCAGCAAATGTTTTAACATGTTCATTCAACAACATAATTTAATACATTTCTTCCATATAAAATGGGAATCTCTCTCTCATATGGTTTACATATTAGTATCTATATCATATCACATACTTCATCAGTATTCTATTATACATTTTAACAAGAGGTATAATGGAATTGATCAAATATATAGAATCTATTGAAGAATAGAATCAAATTGATTTCCTGATATTAATCATGATCGATAATATAATTTATTGATAGTTCAGAATATTTTCATAAGAAAATACAATTTACTAATGGACCATATGCTAGAGAGAAATAAGAATATATAAATACATTATTGAATAAATTCTATGTTAAAATTAACTAAGATCAAGTAAGCATATATTTATATCAAATTAAAAAATCACATACATCAATATATAAAAATATTCCATCTAAAATATATGTTAGACATTGAGATATATTCTTAGATTATTATATATAAATAATTTTAATTAGAATGCATATAAAAAACAATAAGATTGTTTTTTTTTAATTTATATATTTTTATACAATGTTACAATGTTTGATTATAGATATAAGTATACATATGTATCAACAAAACTGAATTCACTATTATTGTACTTAAGTTTTAATAAATATGTCTTAACGCAACTTATATATTAAAATATATCTACATACAATTTTAAAATATAATGTAAATTGTAGGTTAAAAAAGTAAGGAAGAAGATGAAATAATTTTTAATTTTGTAATGCATTTAAACTATAAGGGAAAATATATTTGATTACAGAAGAATCAACATATGTACTTCTGTATAGATCTTATCTCTCATCGTTACTAAGGTCATTATATATAACAGTTACAAATAATAGATACTGATTTCAAATATTCAAATTGTAAAATATGAAAACCTATAATTAAATAATATTTATATAAATATTACTATATTATTAAAATTATAAATCAATGGAATTTTGTTTAAATATTTGAATAATATCGATTTCAGATACAAAGGATCGATAATAAAAGTTACTTACGTAATGCAAGTAGTGTTGGAGAAAATTAAGCGATAGTGTTATGCAAGTTGGCAAGCGTGTACAGTATCGTTGAATGGTGAATCGCTCCAGTGTAAGAAGCAGAATTTTCGATTTCCAGTCGGTATATAAAAGTAACGATAAGAATGAGTGAGCCTCAATCGAAGAAAGTCAAGATGACGAGCTCATTGACACAACTAAAAGAAATCACAACGATTGTCGCCGATACCGGTGACTTTCAAGGTAAGTAATAAAATAAGTTTTAAATAAACGGTTTTACACCTAATACACATACGGTCAAAGGTGAAGGTGACTAAAAAAAAGTATGGTAGGGGTACACCAATAGCGCACTTTTTATTTATCATTTAAACATTTTGTTACTTGAAGAATAAATATTTTTTATATATCTATTTTATTGTACATTCATTTTATAAGTGCATATATGCATAAGCACTATGATAAAATACGCAATACTTCATTAGAAAACTGATATTAGTTTAGATTACGTTACGCACAGAAGAGTAGGGGAAATTACAAAATCTTCCGATCTTCCGATTGCTTTTTTTTAATAGTTTCATAACAATGCTATTTATACTTATCAATATTTTATAAAAATGTAACAAAAATAAAATGTAACTAAATTATTATTCTTTATCATCGTACATTTTAAAATATATAAATATATAAAATATATTTTGCATTACAAAGTACATTATGTGATTTTATTGTAATTGTTATATCATTAAAATCATTGTATTATATCATAATGAATAATTTATAACATATGTTAAAAAACCAAATTAATTGCATACAATTTTAATTATTTATTTAAAATGTAAAGTAAGTAGTTTTAGTTTGATTCATTCTATTATAAACCTTCACTTTATAAACCATTCTTTTTAATACTATGTAGATAATATTTTGTTGAATTAAATAGAAAGATTTCTATTCATCATGTAACGTAATCCATAAGATATGTATGTATGTATATATTACATATGTATCTATTGCTTTTGACCTATTGATGTCAATGATAACTCTTGGAATATATGTAAATAAGTAAATATATATAAATGTCTTACACTAAAATATATGTTATTACAAACTAAAATAAATGTATTATTTTATTACCATATAAACTTTTTATTAATGCATTAATTTATTATTTCATTATACTTTTTAATTGTTTTTAGCTATGGAACAATTTAAGCCAATAGATGCAACTACAAATCCTTCTTTGATCCTTGCTGCAGCTAATCAAAAAAAATATGCTCATTTAATAGATAAAGCTGTACAATATGGAAAAAAGTCTGGATCGTAAGTATATTATAATATTAAATTAACAAATTGAAAGTATAGTTATTATAATAAATATTTTAAATAAATATGCTACTTTTACTATTACTTAAATGCCCATTATTTTACAAATTTTTAATATATATTAAATTTGTTGTCTTATTAAAATATTAGTACTAAATTATGAGATATTTATTTTAACACATTAAAGAAAAGTATATTTTTTAATACTAATTTGTAAAAATTAGTACACTGAATTTTGTATAGTTTTTAATTAATAACTATTACAATTAAAAAATATATAAATGCTCATTTTAGTAGATAGATCTGTAGATATAGAATCTATAGTACAGTAAAAGTTAATTTAAGACATTATAGGAATTATAAGGGATAAAATGATATACGTGAACAGAATAGTATACATATCAAGAAATATAAAGGAATTAAAGTAAATCTGTATGAAAATGTAGGAAATTCTATGAAGATTAGTATTAGGAATGGGAGAATATTAAAATTTATAAAAAAGAAAAATAAAAGGAAGTGTATGCAGCAAAAGGTATGAAAGAAAAGAAGTATTCACTTGAAATTATAACTGTGGTAATAATTAATATGATAATTTTATGACTTACATGGCTTCTTAATTAGAGAAATGGGAGACTTATAAACTAATGTATTTGTTTCAGTACTTTGACAGAACAAGTTGAAGCAGCTTTAGACATTACTTGTGTTCTTTTTGGTAAAGAAATCTTAAATATTATACCTGGTAGAGTTTCCACGGAGGTAGATGCTAGGTTGTCTTTTAACAAAGAAGCTAGCATTGAGAAAGCCAAACG
Organism: Bombus soroeensis; assembly: GCA_014737365.1. NCBI lineage: Eukaryota > Metazoa > Arthropoda > Insecta > Hymenoptera > Apidae > Bombus > Bombus soroeensis. The sequence continues at coordinate 2,913,597 of JACXIL010000218.1, read as the reverse complement.
GTTAATTGCTTTATATGAAGAACTTGGTGTAAATAAAAATCGTGTGTTAATTAAGCTTGCTTCTACATGGGAAGGTATTCAAGCAGCAAAGTAAGCTGATCTCATTTTTACTATCAATCAGCTGTTTAATAAAAAGTTTAAACTCAAAGTAGTGAAATTCATTTGTGTATAGAGAACTGGAAGAGAAATATGGAATCCATTGTAATTTAACGCTTCTATTTTCTTTTGCTCAAGCAGTTGCATGTGCAGAAGCAGGTGTAACTCTCATATCACCGTTTGTTGGTAGAATTTTAGATTGGTAAGTTCAACAGTATTTTTTATAAGTATTAAAAAGCTGTACAAACGAAGTGATTTGTTAGGTACGTGGCAAATACAGATAAAAAATCTTATGAATCTAAAGAAGATCCAGGTGTTGTATCTGTAACTAAAATTTTTAACTACTATAAAAAGTTTGGATATAAGACAGTTGTTATGGGTGCCTCATTTAGGAACATTGGTAAATATAAAGATTAATATTTATTAGGGGGCTAAGGTTATTTTAAAATTAATTATAGTTACTAAAACTAGAGGTTGTAATGAAAATTATGTTATATGATTTTTTCATTAAGGTGAAATAAAAGAATTAGCTGGTTGTGATTTTCTAACTATAAGTCCCAAGCTATTAGAAGAATTGGAAAAGAACAATGAACCAATTCGCAAAGTACTTACAGTAGATGCAGCAAAGAAATCTGATCTTCAGAAGACCAGTTTGGATGAAGCTGAATTTAGGTGGCTTCTTAATGAAGATCAAATGGCAACTGATAAATTAAGTGAAGGTATTCGAAAATTCGCAGTGGATGTTCGCAAATTGGAGAAGCTATTGCATGAAAAGATACAATCTTAAATATAACCAAAATATTTTTCTTAAACATACTTATGTAACAAATGTTTTATCGTAAATATCGTACATAACAATACTAAAAAGTAATTATTATTTCGAATGACAAGTTTTCAATATGTGATACATTCCATTCTTTGTATCTCCACAATACGTGAACAATGTACAAATATACATAGAAATTATATTTTTAACATCAAATAAAAATGGGATATTAAGAAAGTACATACTTATAAAGATTTATTTCAGGAGTTTAGTTTATTTATTCCTCATAAAGTATATCAGGACACCAAAATAGTGCACTTCATTAATTGCATGTAATTATTGAATTAGCTAGGAAATCGAAATAATACTATATAGAGAAGATTTCTGAGAATTAAAACATTAATTTAATACTAGAATAGTTTAGCAATTCGCCTTGTAGATCGAAAAATTTAATTTTTTAATTTGGTCATAAATAGGTTAATTCTGTTATTCCTTCGTGAGATGGTTATAATGTTTCAGAGCCTATGAATATTGTCCACGTTAATTATTCCTTTCATGATCTTTTTAGAAACCGCGGAAGGAAATGTTTATTGAGAACTCGACTTTTAACGATAAAAAATAACAAATGTTTCATGAAATAAGGAAACGAACTAAACAACTACAAGAATTACAAGAAAGGAAATACAAATGCTATGAATTCAAATTAAACATCGGAAATGGCCTTTTCCGTTTGAAGTATTGAGCCCTAATATTCGTTTCTACAAATGTGTTTGTAATTGTATAATTCATGGTCGTACCATGGTACGCTCCAACGATCATGTAAACAGATCTCGGCACTCGCTAGGGAAAACTATTCAAAAATTGTATCGCGTCTAATCGTAAAACATCAATATGGACGGTCAATAAAGTTCGCATTCTTACGAGATAGACAGAAAGAAAACATTTCTGCTTCTATCTGAAACACTCATGGCATATCACTTTTTTCATAACTTTTCATAACTAGTCATGACTCAATTTTTAGATACTCGGTTTTCCCTAGGCTTTAGTATATGAGTGTCGAGACCTATTTATAAGATCATGACATAGTCTATAGTTTTGCATCGTACGGTAAATATGTAAATATAACACCAATCAATGAACAGCGTCGGTTGTGCATGCCTGATTAGACAGGGACAGAAGGGGTTTCTTAGTAGCGATCTCTTTCTACTCTCATATCGTATCCACTTACATCGTAACATATGACTCGCGTAGCTTTATATCTCTATGGTCACTTGTAGCTCTTCTGTACAATCACGATCTCAAAATTTCAAATTATTCAATTTCAAATTTATAAACACGAGCAGAATGCTCCAGCACTCCATGAGCACGACAAACAAGTTTAAATTCCATAAATTCCTGAACTGGCCACATGTGCGAGCGCCTGTATTACGGACCCGCCAATTGGACGGTTTTTTAAATTTGCTTATAACTAAGAAACCAGGAAGACTATTTAAATAAAACCAGATAAAGTTTGATAAAACTAATCTCAATTAATTCTTTAGGTTCTAAACTTTCATTTGGGCCCTCATAAATTAAGAAATTCTGTCTAGGAGCCAAAAAATTTAAATTTCTTAATTTTTCCACTTATTGATTGAATGTAATTAAATATTATGTATATATACTTCAGATTCAAATATCTCAGGATTAAATAATGGGCACGATATGTTTAAGGTTGTTGAATTTTTTTTTATACTCTACAAGGTTAATGAAGAATAAATATGTAGTATAAATATATGTATAAACCTTATAATTTCTTTAAAAAATGACCATGAAAGAAATAATTATAATTTATTTTCTCCTCTGGCATTCATCAAGTAGGTATTTATATTTTTTGTTTTAACAGTACCAAAGAGGAAATTTTCTCTCTGATAGTACCTAGTTCATGAAAAAAGACTATTTGTATCGTTGCATGTGGTCCTTGAAATACTATAACTTTGTCCTGAGAAGTTTTTTTATACAACAATAAATAAGGCAAATATTTAGGTAATTCCATTTAGCTAGACCAATATATATTCTAATAATACGAAAATAAATATACGAAATGAAGTGATTATGATGTATGTTATGCTGAAAGTAAACCATTAAATTAAACTAATCTGTATGGAATGAATTTGAATCCTACCCTAACCTTGTTCAATTAATCGAAATTGTCTCCAACGTTTCTAACCTCATTTTATTATCAATCAAATAATTATATTTGTCAGGTTAATATTAAATTTTCCAAAATGCCGAAGAAAAAGACAGGGCAAAGACGGAAAGCTGAAAAACAAAAATTAAGGCAGAAAGAAATTAGAACCGCTAAAGATCAATTAGATTTAGCTAAATTTCCATGCAATGCAGTAATGGTAAGTATTATGTATTATAATATACATCAGTATTATCATAATTTAACCCTTTTACAAATAAATACCGAAAATAAATCCCAATTTCACAAATATATTTTTTATATCATAAAATTTCAAATATATTAATTATTAATATTATCAATTAGTAGAAAATATTTAAAAATAGCCTATGTTTCATAAGCAGAGTATCAGTATTTCTATATATCACACTTATATCTAATTTTTAATAAAGGAATGTGACAAATGTAGCAAGAAACAAAAAAGTAGAGCATTCTGTTATTTCTGTCAAAGTATACAACGATTACCAATGTGTGCTCATTGTGGAAAAATAAAGTGTATGCTAAAAACAGGAGATTGTGTTGTTCGTCATCCTGGTGTGTTTAATACTGGATTGGGTATGGTGGTAAGTACATGTTACTTACATATAATTAAATATATATAATTACTTATAATTCAATATAATAATTAAATATATTATACAGTATAATAAACTATGAGACTACAAGTAACAAACACAAATTTTTAAAGGGAGCCATATGCGATCATTGTGAAGCATGGGTTTGTCACGGAAGACGTTGCCTTACAACTCATGCATGTATATGTCCATTGATAGATGCAATTTGTCAAGAATGTGAAAGAGGTGTATGGGATCATGGTGGTAGAATATTCCGATGTTCATTTTGTAATTGCTTTCTTTGTGAAGATGATCAATTTGAACATCAAGCATCATGTCAGGTTTTGGAGGCAGAAAGTTTCAAGTGTAAGAATATAAAAGAAATAAAAATATAAGTATAAATATATTTTATGTATAACTATATTAGTGTCATAATTTTTGGTTTATTGTAAACAATCAATATTTTTAGGTCAATCATGCAATCGATTAGGACAATACTCATGTTTAAGATGTAAAACATGTTATTGTGAGGACCATATTAGAAGAAAAGGATTTAAGTATGAAAAGAACAAACCTATACCTTGCCCCAAATGTGGTTTTGAAACATCTCAAACAAAAGATCTTAGTATGTCAAGTAAGTAATATAATTAGTTCTAATACTACTTTTTTATATCTATATTTAATTAAAAAGTTATCATTTTTAGTAACTATTTTCAAAATTATATTTTCTATTCTATTGTAGCAAGAACTCATAAATTTGGTAGACAAGGTGGAACATACGAATCTGATGATGAAGGTGGATATAATTATTATGGTAGAGGTCTTAAGTATTTTAACGTTTGCTTATTGTCTTTATAGCCTGCTATATATTATTTTTTTTACAGGAAATCAATCACAAGACTATATTCCTGAAAATCATACATCTTATCAGGAAGATGAAGATGAAGATGATGATAATGATGAGGATGTTGATGATGATGATAATGATGATGACGATGATGACGATGATAATGACGACGATGATGATGATGGTGATGATGAAGGAGGAGAGCGGGAAAATGAGTTAATAAGTGAAAATCAAGAAAATTGCAATAATAAATTGCATCGAAGTATTAATAAAAATGTTTAGCAAAAATTTAAATTTTGTAACAAAATGTGAAAATAGAAAAATAAATATATCACATTGTTGTCTTTATAACAAATTATAACTTTCTATTCTTTAATATGAAAAATTGTATATCGAGTATCGATATGTATAGGATAAAACTAATTGGGAAACCTAATAGTTCCTGACTATTAAATAATAATACATGAAAATATTAAATTTATTATACATCGGCTTTATGTAAAATAATTAGAAATTTTACAAAGCAATGAATATGGACGTATTGCATATACAGAAATGTATGTTACACACGTAATGAGGTATATTCAGATGGAAATGCAAAAGTATGAGAGCCAAAGGCATTGACACTTGGCAAAAGTCCAGCATTTGGAATAATATTCCATGATAATGTCAATGTTACATTCTTATTTCCCCTAGAAAAAGAAGCAAACATTAGATTGATTTATAAAAATTTATAATTTCTTCGATTAAACAATTCTACTTATAATTATTAGAAAAAATTACCTTAAACCATTACCATCATCCCAGAAGTAATATTTTGTATTCATATTTTTAAAATCAAGTACTGCATTATCCCCGCGCAGTACTATTTTATCCCATAACACTACCTAGGATATAAAAACATTTTAATGTAACATACAAAATGAATATGATTATAAACTAAAAATATTCCTATATTACAATATTTATGCTATACCTGATTAAAACCATTATTTTCTGTTTGATACTCTGCTGTGAGATATAAAAATAATTGTTTAACATTCCAATTAAATAATGGAGTCAGATGTATATATACTAATATNGATGTATATATACTAATATGTGTAAAGAAATGATATATTTTATGATCCTATATTATTATAAAAAGATAAAAATTAATATAAATATAAACAAAAATAAATAGAAAAGCTTGATAAATATTCCTATTGATATAAGTAAGCTTAAAATATAAGTAAGCAAAATATTCAAAAGTATGATAGATAAATATTTATATAATAAAAAAGGATATCAGTTTGTAAATCAAATGTTAAGTATCCCAAGTCATTTTTTTCTCTTGAAGCACTGTAATCTGCTACATTTTTCCTATAAAATAAAACGTGAATAATTATTAATACATTTATTTTCATAAATAAGTAAATAATATTAATTTTAACCATTTATAAATAAATATTAATAAGTTTAACCAACAGGTTTATATTATATAGTTCTTTATAAGGTCTTCCATAAATTCAAATGATATTCAAATAATATTTTCATAGTATATCATGTAACATTTTCCAAAAACATTTATATTACATCGAAATAAGTTTTATATTATATCATAGTAGATACATAATCCAGTAATTAAAAAGTCAGATATAATAACACATAATTTGAGATGAAAAATCGTGAATAAATAAGTTTATCTTTTTCCTGAATTTACTCTTATAATATCTGTAAAATAAATTCACTATACTTACACAACTACTTTTACAGTATTTAAAGTTGCATTTGCTCTGTAATCAATAAATACAGTAGAGAGAAAACAACAAAATGTTAGACACGCCGAAACAGTCAAAGTATATGCCACAATAGCATTACCGCGCGTAAAAACGGTATGCATTATTACGTTTTAATATTGATGATTAGGGTATACAAAATTCGTATTTAATAAATCAATTAATCGAATCATGCATCAAAATATTTTAACCAAAATCATCGTCACCTCGATTTCGATTTTCAACGTCAGCACTTCGACACAATAGAACACCGGGTTGGTGTTCGAAAATATACTGAATAATGCACCGTGTTCACAAATAAAGTAAATTTTACTTTAGCAGTCAATGTTAGTGTTTACTCAAATTACGTAAATTTACTTATTTATTGTTTCTATTTTACAGAAATGCTTACAATATATATTTATAAACAATTAATGTGAATGTTGATAAAAAATATTAATTATTACAATCTATTGTTTAAATTATATCTTTATTAAAATCCATATTAGATTCATACTAAGATAAATGAGAGAGTATTAATAAGTAGAAAAATAGATTTCATATAGTATGTTTATAAGAGCAAATTGTAAAGAATATCAATTCTTTTAAAAATGATTGATGTAATTATCACATATCTAATAATGTGAACATATGTATTTATGTATAATAATTAGTATTCATGCATGTACGTTGAATTGGATTACTGGAATATAAAGAATTTAATTGATGATCTAAGTTGTTTCTTGTCTGGTGTGAATATATGCATATATACACATAATAGTTTACTTTTTTATCTGCAGCAACTTCAAGGAAGTACAGATTACTATGCAACATGTTTATGTAGAATGTGTAATGTATTGTATGAAAGAAAATAAATAATTTGTCTTAAGAAAGGAGTTGAATGCGTTGGATATGTCGCATTTGGTAAGTAATTAAATATTACTAAAATATTTTTACGATTATTTTTAACTTCAAAACATTTTCTTCTCATGTAATCGTATATTAACGAGATAGATGTTAAGATTTGCATCATAACATTTTTTAAATTGTTTATTTTTTAACATGATTTATTTTTCGCCTTAATGTTATACTAACAAACATATATGTTTTTAAATTAAATTATCTGCAAGAAAATTCTTAAAAATTAGTGACGATAATTAATTGTTTACTTATTAGATTATATATTAACAATATAATCATTAACATTGAATAACAGTTCTTCTTTTTATATCCTGTCTAATGTTTACATTAAATCTTGAAACATGTTATATTCTGAGACATTAATCATTTAATTTATAAATTTAATATCAATCTCATAAGCACTAAAATATGTACATATTATATTACAATGACATTTATATGTTATATTAACAATGACATTTGTATTAAAATTAATTTAACTTATTTTATTTCAGAATAAAAAAGAATGGGTTGTGTCAATAGTCGAACAGATATTAATGATTTACATCCAAATGTTTTTCAAGTGATGAATGTAGATGATTTAGGTAATTTAATTACACCTGGACGTTTAGAAGTTACAGAAACTGATATAATACTTTACCAACGTGGTAAACAACCTATTAAATGGCCATTACGATGTTTAAGGCGATATGGCCATGATGCTGAAATTTTTAGCTTTGAATCAGGAAGGAGGTGCTCTACAGGACCAGGCATTTATGCTTTTAAATGTCGTAGAGCTGCACATTTATTTAATCTTGTGCAAACAAATATTCAGGTTTGTTTAGTTTTTATAATATTAAATGTAAAAATATGCATATAAATATTTTTAAAATAAAATTTATTATAGGTTTGTAATAATAGTGGAGATGATACAATATCCAGAGAACTTCCAGTTGCTTCTCATTCTGGTCCTACAGTAACAAGAGTGACAATACCAGTTGAGCCTAATTATTTGGATCTCATATTAAATAGAACTAATAATCACGTGGGTCCTAGATTTGCACATAATCAACAAAACGGAGTTGGAAGATTAGATAGTGTGGGAAGTAGCACTGGTCTTATGTCATCCCAAGGAAACATAAGTTCTCCTACATCACCTCCTGTGTTACCACCGCTACCACCACCACCACCACCACCACCACCACCACCACCACCATTTCCTCAACCACATCCGTCCTCACTTTATGTGAATGAAGAAGTATTATCTTCTCTATCATTAGAAATGGAACATAATAACAACAAAAGCCTTAGAAGCGCAATACAGAGGTAACTAAAAATATAATTATATTGTTCGTATTGTTTAATAACATCTATAATCTTGCATGTTTTTATAGATCTCGTACAGTCAGTAATTCTATATCTGATAATGGTTCAGCATCATTAGAACTGGCATCTGTATACAAAAGTTCAGAAGTCACTTCTCAAATTAAATCACCACTCTCAGTAGCAACTTATATGAATGTGGACATTAATACTGATATTGGTCCACTTTCTCCAAGTCATAGTATTTCTGAAGCAATACAGTTTAAGGAAGATAAAAACGAAAACAGCGAATCTGGGCATGCCTACATAAATATAAGTCCTGGTCAAGAATATGCAGAATTTCTTGGTGCCAAATCACGACCATCACCATTGTTGTCTATTCAATCTGATGTAGAAGAAACAACAAGACATTGCTATGCTAATTTAGAACCAAGTGAAATTGAAAATTTAAGAAAAAGATTTTCTGGAGTATCTGCTCCAGAGAAATCACCTCTGCCTCCATCAACACCACCAGGTGGTTCAGGTAAAGAAGTAAATTATGCTGTATTAGATCTGGATACAAAGGATGTACCAATGAATTCACCATTAGATGGTCCTTCAAATTCTACCACATCTCCTCCAGAATCTCCAAATAAGATACAAAAAGGGTATACTACAATAGATTTTAATAAAACAGCTGCTCTTTCCCATTCAGTCAACCCAAATCTTGTGAATGATAATGAGGGTTCAAGGAAAACACGTCACAATTCTACAATTAGTGATTTAGCAGCCTCTGGTAGACGTAGTTCATCTATAAGTGAATAATACATTTTTTGTTTCCTGACTGTGCCTACATAATAAATATTTGTAGCATTTTATAAAAAATATGAAATAATACGCTTTCCTTTTTTATTGAATTCTAATATTGAATAGTATAAAACCAAAGAAGAAATATTAAATTAGTTTGTATAGTTTTTGTACACTTATTTTGTACAATATTAAACAAATGAAATTTTTTAGTGCGTAAAAATATAACACATTTAATTAAAAAATCGTATTTCACGATTTGTTCTACAATTTATTATTCATTTGGTAGCATTTAGTTTTGTACAATGTACACAAAGGACATCACAGTATTTTTAAAGAATAAGTCATTTTCCAAGTGCTATTAGTATGCACAAAGGAAAAATCTCTTTTATATGTATAATATACAAATATGTTTATAAAACATTGTAAGTAAAATAATTTTTCAAATTGACTATTGTAGGGGAATTGGAAGCAGAAGTGCTCTAATTTTCCTGTATCATAGGAATTGATGAGGCTCAAATAGACTAACTGAAATGAGAGTTTATGACGTGATAATATAACAGGATGATGATAAAAGAATATATCATTTTAAATGGCTACTTTTNTGTACATATTATACAGCACAGGTATTATATATACAGGTATATACACACACACACACACACACACACACACACGCACAGAGATGCATATGGAGACTAGTATATAATATTATAGCTCTTTAGAAAAATGTTTTTAAAATACACAATTTTAATAATACATTATCATGTTCTATCTAGAATTTGATATATTTTATAATTATTTGCTTCATAAATTGTGTATATATATATATATTTCATATATATTCATATATATATATATATATATGAAAGTTGATTAAAATATGTTTCTTTTACACAATTAATCCGTAATAAGAACTTTAATTGTAATATATTTAAGATATATGTTGTTATAAATTGTATATATATGAAAGTTGATTAAAATGTTTCTTTTACAAAATTAAGAGAAATAGTTCAATCTGTAATAAAAACTTTAATTGTACTACATATATTTAAGATATATGTGTGACATAATATATCATTCATTTTTATTCAGTAGATAAGCATATGATTTTTGAGTATTGATTAATTTTGAAACTGATGACTTTTTAAATATACACAAACAGTGTTTTCTATCTATATAAATTTCTTTATGAATAATGTTAATATTCTTATAATAATTTTTTTCAAATTAAAAGAATTTCAATATTATTTGCTTAAAATGTAATTTAGCGTTAGTAACTTGATTTTTCTGGATTATATTATTTTTTATAATTTTATTTTCTAAAAACGTCTAATATATGTGTTTAAAATCTTTAAAGTGTATAAAAATACTTTCTTACTAAATTTATCACACATTTATTATATACTTCTATACAATATTTTGCATATTTATAGTTCAATAAAAAAATATTAATTATTGTTAAGCTTTTTCTATGATGCTCATACCATAACATTTTGTTAATCACAATTGTTATTATCGTATTTGTTATTTGCTAATTAGATTTAAATATGAAAGTACTAAAAAGATGTTAAGATTGTTTTAATATCTAGTACTCAATATGAGAAATAATATCCATATTTTAAATCTTAATTTTGCATTGCACCATATTTACTGCACAGTTTTGTCAGCCTTCTCCTATCATAAGTATTAATATAAATGTTTAGAAGAGGTGAATGAAACTAGAGTAACAAGTATGGTGCATTGCTAAGTTTTATATTAAGAACATAATTTTTTTTATATTGAATATTGTCAAAAAATATAACATCACATATTTACAACATATGCATAACATACACATCTGAAAATATAATTAATTAAAATCATTTATTTTTTACAAGCATATAAACATGTTTAATGAATAGAAATGTTACAATGTTCTTAAATGCTATTCTGAAAAACTGATTATTCATTGTATACGTTAGACACTTTTACTTCTAGAAAGAATGTGCATGCTATAAGTAATTTTAAATACACATTGTAGTAACATGATAATAGAAAAAGATGTAATAAAAGATTGGGTGATTACACGTAACTACATGTTATCTCATAATATTGACATATTCACTGCCATAGTTTAACATCTATTAAGGAAACAAGTATAATTTTTCATATGGATTTAAAATAATTACTGCTAATACTTCATATTATGTTTCATCGTATTATGATAGAAGTAAAACTTTGTTACAGTTATTACTGATAATCATACATATTTTATATGAATAGATAATGGTAGTGAATAAATTGATATAAAATAGTAAAATATTCTGCTTTGTTATATAATAATTTTATATGAGAATATATTTGACTACATATATAGATATTATATTATCATTTAATATATGATTTGAATGCAGAGTGCATTTATGTCCTTGAACAAATTAAGAGCTTTATGTTCAAAATGTAATAGTAAATAAGAAAAGGCAGGCTGGCCCATATAGAAGAATATATGTTTTCATAGTCATATAGGATTACACATATAGAAACTACTTCAATAAATAACTATACATGTATTCACTTTAAATATTAAATAACTAGATCTAAAGAGTCAAAGAGCTTCTATTTTTATTTTTATTTATTAGATTCAAAAGCATGCTTATATCATTCTCTTAATTCATAAGTTTTCTTTTCACAAATATTGTTCTTAAAGATATTTGAAAATATTGTATTGTTAAAAGTTTGTTAAATTTAAATGAAGCAAGTGATTTAATATACATTATTAACTTTATACATAGAATATATGAATATGTAAGTGGTAAAAGACAACATTATAAGTTGTATTTTCTTTCAATCTTTCAAGTTGTAACTAATTAAACTTGTTATGTGTTAAGTTGGATTTTTCTTGAATTTAATACTTTCAATGTAATTAGAGGAGTATTATGCAAACTAAAATATAATACATTTGAAACCTTTTCCTTTTTTTTTATCTAAATATGATGAAAATAAAACAGAAACTGTAAATAAAGAATGAATGCAACCTTTTGAAATTACTTTGTAGATATACATGTGTATAAACTTAAAATACAATGAACTTTACATCATTATATTAAATAATAGTACTGATATAGAATATTGACTATGGATATATATGAAGTTAAATTTATCGTTTAGGATACTTATATATTGGCAATAGTTCAATTTAATGACTCATAGAATGACAATGCAACATAAAATTACATTAAATTTTATGTTTTAATGCACATTTTACAATTAAACTCCAGCCTTAAGTTTAAAATGTCTCTTATAAAAAAATTAGATATTTTACATCATTAGTAAGGAAAAGAAAGAGGAGAGATATAGCCAAGAATGGATGAACAAAATGTTTTCATAATTCTAATATATTTGAAATAATAGTTTTTGAGAATACTAAAAGGTGCCAAAGAAAAATTTGTTCCATTATGTGTGAAACAAATTTTGAAGTACAATAAATTCTAGTATAATGTACTAAAAAAATTGTATGTTCATAAAAATAATTGAATCATTGTTTCATTCTTTGTACGTGATATAAATGTATCATAAAGCTATACATCGAATGCGTTATATGAATATTTCATTGCACTTGATACAATTAATACTTTTATATTATTGCAAAGATAAAAACTCGTCCTTATCTTTAAATATAACAGTATTATACAATCAATGGTCAATGATCACAGTTTATTAGTCTTCAAGAAGTTATAATCATTGATTAGTATTATTAATCATTCTAAAAATACTATATAATAAAAATGTTTTTGGATGCTAATGCAACATTTCTTAATTTACATTTCAAAGGTAAATAAATTAAACATGTATGAATTTATTACATATGTTTAGTTTGAAAAAGAAAAGTTAAATATTCTGTAACTTTGTTCTGTAAATTTGTTGAAATAATAAACATGATCCAATCCTTAATTAATTCTTAAAACGAAGAAAACGTTGCATTAGACATTTCAAACAGTAAATGAATGAAAGAAAGGAATCAGCTTTTTTACAGCAATTTATAAAATTATGCAATGTCGGATATTATCACAATACATTGACAAAAGATTATAAGTAAGTGTGGCGCAACGACAAATTAGGCAAGCACGCTGAATGTGCAATTACTGAATGTAACGGCTGTGAAATATTTTAATTCTTCGACTGTCATTTTATAGTCATATGATTCGTAATTGTTTTATCCATTATTTCATAGTAATTCACTTCCCAAATTTTAACTTTGTTTCAATTAATTGCTATTTATTTGAATAAAATATAGCTGTCCCTATTTTTAATTAATAATATGAGAGTCGGAAAATTAACAGCATACATTATTAAGATGAAACATTGCTTTCCATGCTTTTTTATATTTTAAACTTCAATTAGACGATATAAAATTAGTATTTTTCTTAAGTAAAAAAGTTATGTTTGTACGCATTTTACATTAGATATAAAGTAATTTTGAACTACGTATTTTAAAGTCGTTACGCATCTTTTGTTTACATCTACTGCGTTATATTTTCTATAAAACTTTGTTTAAACGAATATTAACTAGAAATTGTTTTATACGTAATTGTATAGAAGTAACTATAAAAACATGATTATTTTATTATTTCTTCTTTTTAATGATTTATGTATGATTTATAATGTATACAAAATATATAGTAATGTTATTTTAATTGATCTATTATTATTTTCTAAAGTAATATTATAAGATAATAAATTAACCATAATGTTAAAGGCATATTTAATAAGACAGTATTTAAATTGGTACTATTCCTTTATTTAGAATATAATGTTTTGATATCACACAAATCTTTAAAAGGCACTTTTATCCACAGCCAAAAATTATGGCATTTACATACATATGTATATATCATTTTTAATTATATCTGTCCTAGTTTTACATATTTGAATACTAGACAGTCTTGAGCAACAAGCAAATACTAGTATCTATAATTGAAGAATAAAGAAGAATATGTACATGTGAATTACAATATTATGTAAGAATCTATTTTAAATTTTTCTTTTCCTGCGCTGTGGACCCCGTATAACACGGAATTCATATAACATGGAACGTATCTCTCGCGTTATAAGGGATCCCACTGTATGTACCAATATTAATAAAAAAATTATATAATTTTATTAGATAATATATTTTAGTACTTAAATTTTATAGAAAAATATTTTATTAAGCCACATGAAAAAATAACAGTCATATAGTTGATATTCTCAAAATTATCATACAAAGACTATACAAACATAAAACATTGTCTATAATATTATAGATATAATGTTCTAATACAGTCATTTATTTCAAAATTTGAACATTTTCAATAATAATAATTTTGAAATATATTTTTATATAAATATATATTTATTAAATATCTATATCAATATAAAAATGAATAGCAATATAATCATCAGATTAATTGACTCGATTTTTTTACGAAATTCAGGATTTTATTACAAATTATGTTTCAATAAAAGTAAAGGAAGCTTAATTGAATTGACCATGAATTCAGCAGTCTATTAGTAAAAATAGATATAAAGAAATAATTAAGCAGCGAGCTGACGACGTCTACTCAATTCGTGATCTATTAAAATGGAAATATCAGGATGGCGATGAAAAATCGTCGTGCAATAGTTAACTGTTTGACTTGGGTCTGCGCCTGCTTTTAACAACAGACGTACTGCATTAACAAAGCCACTTTCGGCGGCTACTTGGAGGGCAGTCAATCCTTCTACGTTCAATTTCTCTAACTGTGCAAGGGGTGATGTAACCAACAAAGAAACAGTTTGATGAAAACCTCTTGCAGAGGCTAAATGCAACGGTGTATTACCACCAGCATCTTGTATACTAGGATCTTCTCCATGTTCCAACAGTTTCGCCACCATGTCAGCATAATTTTTTCTAGAGGCAATGTGCAATGGAGTTTCACCATAACGCGACATTATACCGGTTGGCGTGTGAGATATAAGTAAAAACGCGGTGTTTAAAGCACCGCACTCGAGGCACTCGTGTAAAGGAGTTTCTCCTCTATCATTCTTCAGTGATGGATCCGCGCCAGCAGCCAACAACGTTTCGATCAATGATTCGATTTCAGTTCTATGATTATTATCTGTAATAAGAAAAATTATTTTTATTTATTTATTACAAAAAAATAAGAATAATTGGGAATAAATAGATGTGAAGATTACTTTTGATATTTAAATATACATATAATTTTAATATAATAATAATTGTTTAAATTTATTTCTTATTTATTAATTAAGGTAATTTTTAAGTATAATTTTTTTAAATATTAAGAAATATGTTGTTATTTAACAAAATACTTTTTAACAATAAAAAAATAATGCTTCAGTTTATCTGAATGCACATGAAATTCATACCAAAAATAGTGGAGGAAGCTAAAATATGAAGTGCGCTGCGACCTTGATGATCCTTTGCATTAACAGGGCCAGCGCGTGCTAATAAATCAAGCGTTTCTAAAGCTGCTTCAAAATTATGATGTAAATTTTTTGATCCTTGTGCGTGAGCTAGTTGGCGTGTTAATATATGTAGCGCGGTTAAACCACCGCCAGCTTCTTTCACGCCTGGCGGGCAACCATATTTCAGGAGTTCTCCTACGAATTGTAATACATTTCCTGGTCCTCCATTTAAAATCACTCTGTGAAGTGCCGTCTCACCACGAGGGGAACGCACAGCTGGATCGCATCCGTTCGCGAGTAGTAAACTACGAAAGTTGGGAATAATCGTTTTTTTATTTTCGATTGTTTTGTATCTATCAAATTGCAATGTTATTACTGATAAAAATAGGTTGTAAATAAATAAATTTCAATAAAAATTACGATGTTAATTAAAGATAACAATACAAATAATTTGTCAATACTGAAATTCTACGTTATAGAACAATAGACTTTTAACTCTGCTGCGGTCTTTAAATTATTTTTGATCCAATCGTATTTTTTTATCGTTAAACAATTTCTTAATTTTGAAGAAGACATAAAGGAAGGGTTATTAATGTGAAAAGAATTCCAAAATAAATGTGCTAATAAATGTATTACTAAATTCATTTCAAATGAAATGCTAAAGAATATTTTAAAACATTAGAAATTTTATGATATGATTTAGAAGTCGTTTTAATATTATTCGGAAAAAAAATAGATAGTAAATAGAATATTTTTACATTTCTCGTGCAAATTATATTTCTGCGCGTATTTATTCGTGTTAGTACTACAGAATTACGTGAAATTCTTTCGGGAATATTACATCTTTGAACATCTGGTAACAACATGGCAAGAAAGATATTGAGGAAAACCATATAAACAAGAACATTGTCATCGTTATTAACAAGTTTGATGGTAAAATTCATTAAGAATGATTCACGTATTCATTTACCTCGATCGTAATAATTCCGATGTTTGGATACTTTTTACGACGTCAACATATTTCCCCACTAAAATTCAGTGGGCAAAATTAGAATTCAGTAAAGTCGACAAAATTAGATCGCTGTATTTACTATAGGAAATATTTGAATCTTTTTTCTTCTGTTTAAAAGAATTATATTTTATGTAAGTTTAATATTTGATAGTAATATAGAATGTTAAAGTAATAATTCGTATACACAGGAAAGTAAAAAAAGAAATGTGAAAATAATTAATAACAAGGAACTTTTTAAATTAATTTCTTCAAGAACAAATTTATTATGATTAAAAAAAGGTAAGCACTATTTATATTTTTATTTGTATTTATTTAAAACATACTTATATATATTATAAAATAAATAATGCTGAAAAATATTTCGAAGACCGAGAAAAATAATATATATAGTCATTGCATCTTTACATTTTTAGATAGACCCTTAAATGAAAAGAGACTAAATGTATATACACACTTGTGTCAATATAAAAATCTTGAAATATATTTTTAATAAAATTTTGTGAAATTTAAAAAATTGATACTTACTGACAATTATTAGGTATAATTTCGAAATTTTCAAATTAAATTTTTCAGAACTGTAGCTCACAATTATATTATTAGTATATACTTGTATATGTTTAACAAAAATCTTATTTAGAAATATAGAATAACTTTAACTTTTAACTTGTACAATTTATTGAAGAAATTTCTTACCTAAGAATAGGAAAACAATGGTTCGTAGCGGCTACTAACAGGGGTGGATCACCTGAAACATTCCAATCCGGTTCGTCCAGGTTTTGTACAGAGTCACTGGCAAGAAGTGCCGCAACGCACTTGGCGTCCCCAGCACGTACAGCTTCGTGAAAATTCAATTCACTTTCAGGATCATATATTTCTTCAACGTCTTTTTGTTGAACCACATCTTCTAACGATCCATTAGAAATTTCATAATTGTTTAAAAAATCGCTCGTTTCCATAGAAATGTTATCGATAGAGTTCTGCAGTTCTTCTAACTTAAAATTATCCTCCGAAGAAAAATCGGTTCCACGTGTTTCCGACGTTGCATCTTGAGAATCACACTCAGTAAAAAACGCATCAACTTTCATTGATACGAGCGAATTTGAATTTGGTAGTACACTTGGATCACAATCTTTCAACACTTCGTTTCTAATTTCATCAATATTTTTTGCATTTTCATTATCTTCATTGCTAATCGAAGTATTTTCATTTTTCTCTGGAAATTCAGCATCTTCAATATTTTTACATTCTACAGTATCTCTAACTTTCTGTTCGAGCAATTCTGACGTAGAAAGCGTCAGTTTTTCTTGATTAACAAGGATTTTTTCTTGTTCCTGACCACTTGTTGCATGCTTCATTATTGCAGAATCAAATTCGGTGCTTTCCTCGCGCGTTGCTTGTTCTTTCTTGTTGTGCACTACTTTACTGACTACTGTGCCTGTCTTCTTCTCTATGTTCTGTTCCTGTGATATGAGTTCGTTTGTATAAGCAGCAGTCATTCTGATGATAGTTGCTCGCCTTTTAATTGAACCTGATTCTCTGGTAATTGGCTTGACGCCTTTTAAGAGGAAGATAGCCCCACACCGTGATCTACTTTACTGCAGTCATTGCTGTGTTCTGTTTTTTCTCTTTTTTAATACACCTGTTTGTTCATTGGTCTTTGGTACGGTGTAATTGTCTACCATACGATCGAGATATCGGTCGGTGAGTAAAAATTATAAATCTCTGTACGTGAATCGAGTGTGGAAACAACTCATAAAACAGACCAACGAATCACAAATACGTGACTGAAAATCAAATGAGTCTGCTTACGAAGCGTCGCTATGGATCTCTCTGCTTCCCCTCTCCTTCTGCTAAACATCCCCACCTTTACTCTTTACCCCACTTCTCAAAACCCCCTGCGGTGCATTCAAGGAATTTATTGTAGATTGACACACTGAAAAATTGGATCACAATCATATATATGCCTTTTTATTTCTACAGCTTTATGCGTTTTAGACAATCACGAATATTGTTTTATCTATCTGCTTCTTCTTCTTCTCATTAATAAAGCAATAGTGCAAGGACTTTTACTTATCAAAATAATTAACATTTGTAGTTTTCAAAGTAACATTTTACCATTCATCACTTTTCTTACATTACGTTAATATGCAGAGAATTTGACTTTTATTTATGCTGTTATATGAAAATAAATAATTTTAATTTAATTATGCAAAAATCGAATACATGGAGAAACTACAACAATATATAATTTTAGCTTTAATGGCATAAACTAATTAGAATATGTAATATCATCGTTAACTCACTTTTTATGATTTCATATATACATCGCGGAACATAATTTTACTTTTCATTCATATTTCCAGAAAGATAATTATTTTTTTTAAATCTTCAAATGTTATATCAAAAAGTATTAAAATATATCAATAATATATTAAATATTACTTATATATCAACAATTTGTTTTTTGTCTATTATTCAATATTTCGAAATTATGCAAATTAATTACAGTTAATTTACTTTGATAAAAAACAGGTTTTGCAAAGAACGCATTTAGAATATTTTTCGCTTAGAAAAATAAAAAGGTTACTTCGCGAAAATATGTACAAAACATTTTTGGAAATGATCTGTCCGTTATCTGTAAATATATTCACGGTGATATATGTACGTGTGTTATTATATATTATATAAAAAGTCCATGAGAGTCACATTTATTTTAATTTCATGCAAAAACCTCATTTTTAGGTTTTTGT
This sequence comes from Bombus soroeensis, assembly GCA_014737365.1. Taxonomy (NCBI): domain Eukaryota; kingdom Metazoa; phylum Arthropoda; class Insecta; order Hymenoptera; family Apidae; genus Bombus; species Bombus soroeensis. The sequence goes on along the minus strand of JACXIL010000218.1, from coordinate 2,894,153 downwards.
TTAAAATTGTGCAAATAGGATTTGCATACGTATACATGTATATATATTCTTTTTTTGTTACTAATCTCCTAAATATAATTTTGCTTTACTTCCTAAAATCACCTCTCACTCTCTGCCAAATATTGTAAGTATATATATCTATGTGTTTAGACTCCTTAAGACTGCAAATGTTTCTTAGTATGCCTAACATTTTCTTGTATACATAAATTATATAAAAATTCTACTAGCCCTGTGTGCAACATCTTACATTTAAGAGTATGTAATCAATTTATTGTGATGATTCTATTTTTGTTATTATAATGTGAAGGAGATTTTAGGAAGCAATATATGATTTAAATTACAATAAATGTATTGTTCATGAAAGAGATATAGTGTGGCCATAAACTAAAATGTTAAATAGTGATCCACATGCACTTAGGACCATGAATATGTGTATATATATATATACACACACACATATATATACATATATATATATACTTTGAACATTTAAAAAATATAGAAACTATAAATGTATAGTAATATTAACAATAATGTTTTCTCCATCTCTAGTCTATCACTGTATAAATATTTACTGACTAAAATTTTGTACAAAAAAATTAAACAGGTTGTTCTAGAAATGTTTGAAATATACATTAATATCTTAATTATTTAAAGTAGCACTTTTGTGCTAAGAAGTATCACAGGTATCTTCAAATATGTACATATTTCGAAAGGCTAGAAAAAGTTTGCCACAAAAGAGCTTAATTGATAAAATAACATAAAAAATGATGGTCATACACGTATCAAATAAAGAATATACATCGTTTTATTTGCTGTGATATCTAGAAACAGATTTGGATTTGGCGGACTATGATCTCTAGAATCAGATCGCCGTTTATTACAAAGTTTCTCTTTAGTATAATCGCTTCTACTATGAGAACGGCTACGAGATGATGATCGTGAATGCTTGCTTCTTGATCTTGACCTCGAACGTGAGCGAGACCGTGACCGTGATTGCGATTTTGACCGTGAATAAGACCTGGAGTGGGATCTAAAATATATATTATATTAAAATCACGAATATATTGAAATTGCCTACAATTTCGAATTTTATGGCTTTTCTCTATCAAGTACATATATTTATTTATGTCAATTGTATCAAATTTTCTTTTTTTTCTATGAATGTAGCGTAGTATATCTTATACAAAATTTCAAGAGATTTATAGAATAATTGGGCTTGCAAAAATTGCGACAAGTACCCAGGAAAACTATCATAGTTTACTTCATATTCTGATAAAAGTAAAAATTACAGAAATATCAATATACTACTATAGTCTGTAAAATGGATCTTCATATTTTGTAATATTTTCTATTTCTTTTCTTTTGCTTAAATGTCAATATATAAGTGTATATATATTATATATATAATAATATATATATAATATATTAATAAAATTAATTTAAATTGCTAAGTATTACAAATAAAATGCTATATTAATTTTAAAACTGATTATATTTGTTCCATTATTATTTTAGTTATGTACCGTCTTTCACAGTTGTTTGTAGTAGAAGGTTGTAGAGTACATAATAGCAATACCAGAAAAAAGAGAATAGATGAGTACTTATAGAGGTGAAATCATATAAATATGTCAGATATATGGGCGAAGAGTGGCTAGATGAAATGACTCACAGTTTATCTTTTAGTGACCATTAGATCTATTATAATAATTTGGCAAAGATAATAAGACGAAGGAAGAATATCAGAGATACCAGTAGTGCTGATGCGCAAAAACTTTCAGTCTAAGGTGATCTCAGTGGTCGTTAGAAGTATCGCAGTATGCAGAACTAGCCACTCCATCGGCCGTGTTTTCCTCTTTTGCTTGTTGTATGCAGAAAGAAACCAGAGAAATGTGGATATTCTATGCTGTAACTACGTAGTATCACAAAGTGAACCCAAGGCGAATCTGATGAGAATCTCAGTAGCAACACATTTCTCTTACGTATGCCTGTTCAGCGGGGTCTGCTATAAAAATGTCAATATTATATCGATATTGTTCTTGATAATGAAAGCACTTTGGTATAGTATGTAAAATTTTAATATACAAAGTTATTTCGTATTTCATTTGTTTCATACACCAAATATAAAAAAATAATAATAATAATAATTTCTTTTAATTAATATATATTAAAGTCTAATATAAATATTCTATTATAAAATCTAACTTACTAAATATTAAGATATATTGAAAGACACAAACCTTATATAAAATTCATTATTACAAATTACTTTCATTGTACATTTAAGCATATATTTGTTAAATCAAATTCTGCGTATATTTCTTGCTTACTTGTCTAATGGTTTTTTGCATGCCATAAAGTTTGTATGAAGTGAATATGTTCTATACTTACCTTTTCTTACGAGTATTTCTATGTCGTTGACAATTTCTAGCATAGTGACCTCTTTCACCACATTCGTAACACCTATCTTCAGGATGAAATAGTTTGCCTACACCTCTTCTGAAATAACTTCTATCTCTTAATCTTCTCCCATTAGATGCTTCCACACGAGCTCGTCTTCCACATATAGTTCTCCCATCAAGTCCTCTTATTGCATCTTCTGCGTCTCTAGCATCTTCAAATTCTACAAAAGCAAATCCAGGTGGGTTTCTAGCTACCCATACATTCCTTAAAGATCCATAATAAGAGAAAGCATCTTCCAATTCTCGTCTTGTTGCACCATTTCCTAAGTTTCCTACATAGACTTTACAATCTGAAGGATATCTTGGCATCTGAAAAATATATTTTAATAATTTAATACTGAATATATATAAACAATTTCCTTTATTGTTTACTTAATAATGTATTTCAGACAATTAATGAATTTAATTTGTATGCTTTAATGATTTAATTACGACTGTAATATCTATTAATAATATTAAAAAGCATTAAAAGTCATAGCAGACATTTGTAAACAATATATTATTTCTTTCTACGGAATATTTAATTTTTTAAAAAAATAAAGTATAACAAATTCGACAAAATTATACCTTATTCATTGTTGATTAATTTATTGAACACGAGCATACAACGATATAATATATAAAATTTTCAATTTTTCATACTGAAGAAAAAAATTGCATGTCAAGCGCGTCAATTTTTTACATTTAGTATTTCGCCAAAATGTAGGGGTTGATTAAAGTCCGGTTTCTATTTAAAAATATAGATGTAAACGATGAAAAATATGGAACTAACTGATATAATTACATATTTCTGTTATAATTTAAAAATAATATAGATACAACTTCCTTTTTTTTGTTGTTTTTCAAACAAATAAAACAGATATTGAAAAGACTTAACATTTCCCAATTAAATTATTTCACGTATGTACAATATTAATAGCACAATATTTTAATGATTTTGATTTTACTATTGGTAGAACTGAAATCGATTCAGACGACGATTTAGACGAACTTCACGGTACTGTACTACTGTAGCGTACTGTACGATTATACATAACTGAAATTACATATAATTCACGTGTTGACGAAACGTTAAGAAATGTGATTACGAACTTTATGTGTTGTAATACATATACATTTATAAAATAATAATTTTAAATTGAAATTCGGGCTAGTTAAAAATTGTTTAGGATAGTTAGAAATGGCAGTTAGAAAAGCACGTTGTATACGTGAACCGATGCAAAAGTCTATACAACATGTAAAACATATATCTTCAAAGCAAGTGAATGAAAAAGATAAAAAAGCAGTTGTTATTGCACAAGAAATTAAATTTGCTCGATTACTCTCATGTAACGATAAAATAACTCGAGATAGAGTACTAAAAAATTTAAAAAGATGGTTGATAGTTCGTTCACAAAGCACTTTTGGTAAGATTTGTATTCTTGTTAATTGAAATTCCAATTAGTTCTGATTTTTGTTTATCTAAATTTTGTTTATCTATTTATTCATTATATTATTAGGAAAAGATATACTTTCTATGTTTTTTCTTAGCACTTACAAAGGCGGATTTTATGCGATTATGGAAAGGTTTATTTTATTATATGTGGATGTCAGACAAACCATTGATTCAAGAAGAACTAGCTGAATCTCTTAGTAAAATTGTACATTGTTTAAAAACTAAAGAGGTAGTATTACTCTATACAGAATGTGTTTTAAGAACATTAGGTATTGAATGGTTTGGTATAGATCAATATAGATTAGATAAATTTTGCATGGTAAGTATTAATATGATACCTTTTTATATAATACACTTATATATACACTCCTCGTCAAAAAGATAACCCAGGTGTGCTATCTTTAATTTCTCAATAACGCATGTAAGGTTTTTCATCTGTAACATATACTATCAAAACATGAACTCAGAATATGTGGTTCGTTGAAAATAATTAAAAATATTATGAGGTTTATTGTGTAACAAAAAAAATTGTTTTATTTTAAGAATGAAATGATAACACACTCTGTTAATATGTTTAGAAATTCCTCAGTAGTTCATGATCTATCAACAAGTAAAGATTACAGTATAATGTTATATAAATTTGTAAGTATGGGACGCGGAGAAAAATTAAACGAGTCTGAAAAAAAGCAAATTTTTGAACTAAAACAGCAACAGATATCAGTAGCAAAAATATTGAAAGTAATAAGAAGAAGTCGTAAAGTAATGCACAATTTCTTAAGAAATGTTGAAGATTAAAGCAAAGAGAAAAGTATTGTTTGGCCGTCATCGTTATCCAATCGTGATAAGCGAGCAATTTTGCGTGTAGCTTCCAACTCGCAGTTAATAACGAAGCAAATAATGGAAAAATCTATTGTTAGTGCCAGTGTTTCAAGTGTTCGTCAAGTTCTACTATCTTACAAAAATATCAAGAGGCTAAAATTGAAAAAGAAACCGTCGTTAACAACAAAACACAAAGTAGAACGTTTAAGCTTTGCAAAAGAAAGATTACATTGGAAAAAGAAATGGAGATGGATACTATTTTCAGACGAAAAAGATTCAACTTGGATGGTCCTGATTGGTTCCAATATTATTTTCATGACATAAGAAAAGAGACACTGTCAGCAATTCGACAACAAATGGGAGGAGGCAGCGTGATGGTTTGGGCCGGCATCGGTTATTTCGGCAAAACAAGTATCAAGTTCATCAATGAGAGAATAAATAGTGTCCGATACATAAATTTAATCAAAGAATAAATAAACAATCATGCAGAACGCATTTCTGGACCTGATTACATCTTACAATAAGATAATGCATCTTTACACACATCAAGATTGGTATAATCATATTTTAATGAAAATAATGTATCTATTTTGCCATGACCTGTATGCTCTCCGGACCTTAATATTATAGAAAATTGCTGGGCAGCACTTGTTCATGGCGTATATGCAAATGGAAAGCAGTATCAACACGTACAAGAATTAAAAAATGCAATTGTATGCAAATGGGATACGTTAAGTCAAAATTATATCCAGAAGCTATATAAATCGATACCAAGTCGTACAATAGAAGTAATAGAAAATAAAGGAGGATGTACTCATTATTAAATAAGTATATATGTTTGATAAGTAATTATTGTTAGTTACAATTTATGTTGATTATTATTTTCTTATTGTACATGTGTTATCATTTCATTCTTCAAATAAAACAATTTTTTTTGTTACACACTAAACCTCATAATATTTTTAATTATTTTCAATGAACCGCATATTCTGAGCTCATAATGTTTTGAAATTATATGTTACAGACGAAAAATTTTACACGTGTCATTGAGAAATTAAAGATAGCACACCTGGGTTATCTTTTTGGCTAGGAGTGTATTAAATTTTTTTATTAATAAACATGTATTTACAGCTAGTTCGAAGAATAATTCGACAGACTTTCCAAAAATGTAAAGAGAATTTATGGGATATTGAATGGATAAAAGATATTTCTGAAATACTTGAAAAGTTATTAGTTGATCCAAAAATATGTCTTGGTTTTACTATGCATATAACAGAAATATATCTAGAAGAACTTGCAAAAGTATGTTATTTTATATTAAATATTAATTTATTGTTAATTTATTAACAAGTTTAATTTTTACAGATTAGTGATGGAAATATACCAGAAAATGTTGTTACAGAATTTATTAAACCATTTATTTCATATCTTATACCTATGGATGATGAAAGACAAATTAAACATGTAATGAGACATATTTTTAGATATCTGATTTTTCAGTCAGATATTGGTATGGATTATACGGAAAAATTTAAAGCTTGGAGAAGTGTGAATATTAATGTTTTTTATTATCTTAAAGCTTATATGAAATAATTTGTTTATAACTTATACTGACAATAATATGTATTATTGTTTTTATATAGGCTGGTTTTCCTGCTGGTTCTATTGATGCTATGGAAAAAATAGAACTGTCAGATGAAGAAGATAATAATATTACCAGAGACGTAGATATCTATCTTGAAAAACAAATAAAATATAATACAGAGAAACCACTAGATCCTAGAGCTGGTAGAATAGATGTTGAATTACCACAAATACCTTTTAACCCAAGACAGATAGCTGATTTGTTAAATAAGTATAAATTTCATTCCTTATCAACAACAAAATCACGTAGGCAATTACGTCGTCTTATTAAAGAGTATGTATTGTGTGATTATCAATTAAAGAATATATTAAAGACATTAGTAACAAACTAATAAATTGATTGAAATATCTTTGTAGGTTTATAGAATTATCAGATGGTAAAATGCCATTAGGCATTAAGGAAATAAGAATTCCAAAAATGCAAAAGAAAAATACAGATATAAAGTCAGCTGCAGTACGTCTTTTAAAATTTGAGCAGGAATTATATTCGGATACGCTACAAAAAGGGCGCAAAAGGAAAAAGAATAAGCAGTTAATACAAGATGAAGGTGATAAATTTAGTGAAGAAGAATCAGAAAATATTAACGATAAAACTAATCGTGAAAATAATACTATAGAAATGAATAATGATGAAACTATAAAAAAAAAAAGAAAAATGAAGCACAAATTAGATTTTACTGATAATTTAATAAATACAAATTCGCAAATATTAGATGAAAATAATCTGAGTTTGAAGAAAAGGAAATTTAAGACAAAAGAAAATCAGAATACTTGTAAAACAGATGCAAAAGATAGTAATTGCAAATTAAGAAATTCTTCATTATTAATTGAAGATATTGATGAAAATAAAAAAATAAAATTAAAAAAAAACAAGAATATAACTGCCAAAACACTAAACGTTGTCAAACAAGTAAAGAGAAAAAAGTCAACAAAATCAAAAGTTACTGGTAAATGGAATGTTTCTGATAATATAGAACCATCCACTTTTTTGATGGATAATAACAGCACAAAGTCATGTATGGAAATTGATGAAAATTCAGTTACAAGTAATCAGGAGCAAAAAAATAATGTATATAGTAAACAATCAACTTGGTTGGTACCTATATTAACAAAATTAGAGAATCAAAAAAATGTAAGTCTTATAGCATTTACTTGTTTTTTTTTTTTATTTATTTTTCATAAAATACGTACATATCTACTTTAAAATGGCAATTAAATTTTCAAACTTACTGTCTTTTTTTATACTGTTTGAAACTATTATCATATGATTATTGATATATATATAAATATTTTTATTATGCAGGGAACACCAATAAGCTTAAAAAGAAAACATGAAATAAGTACTACTGCAAGTTCTAAAAAACGAGTGAAAATTGCTCTTCACTGTAATACAGCTCAACATACATCTGAATATATTTCACAAATTCGGAAAAGTCCAGCTATACCTTTTGATGCAAACAAGAAACCATTAGCAGGTGTACTAAAAGCAAGCCCTATACCAAGTCCAATTAATCCATTTTATAGAAGAAATACATAAAATGTTTGTTAAATTAATAAATGAAGTAATAATTATTTGTTAATAAAACAAATAAAACTACGACTTTTTCAAATAAATTATTCTTATTAATTATTATTTTTCATGTATCATTATGGCTCTTACATATTTTTTGGAAAATTTATAACGCGGGAATAACAATTAACATATGGAAAATACAGAGTTATCTACTTGTAACCCGTGTTTGCGACATATAAGATGGCAAGTATCATATACGCTTACTGCCAGTAAATTACTATTTACTTGCATTTAACTTCTGATCATGGGCATAAAACTATTAATAAGATAGACCTAACATCATTGATAATTATGTATACGTATACTTGACACTCATCTTAATTATCTCTGCCAAAACCATTGGAGTGATTAAACACATTGACATCCAACCATCAGGATCACGGATACTCGAGTGTTCGGGACGGCCCGGAAAAAATCTTGTGGGATCTCGTGCGGTGACACACGATATATAAATACTATATATTTTTTATGCATAGTAGTTTACGGTGCGTGTGACTTTATACTTGTAATTGGAAAGAAAAAATGATTGCAATCATAATTACGTATTTTAATTATAAATTATAAACAATTAAGAGAAAACTTCTCATATAATAATATAAACTTAAATGTATTTATTGCATTTACATTTATTTTCATAATACTATACTAAAGTTTCATACATACTTACATTTACATAATAATAAAGTTTCATATATATATTTCTCACATCATGAAATACATACACATTGGAACAAATATATTATTTTGATTTTTTTTATAATTATAATATATATATAATTATATAATAATATAAACTGTAATTATATAATATAAATTATATGATTATATAATTACAATTTATATTATTTTCCTTTTTGTCTATTTTTTTGTGATGACACACACATTACATGTAACAAATATATATCCTAATGTTTAAATAACAAAAATATTTAAATGTATTTATGGTTTAAAAATAGTATGAAGTATATTGAAAATGAAAAGATTAAGGTGTATATTATTATTCAAGCCAAATAAATAATGATATTTTATTAATAAATTATTTAAAATTCGTAAGCAATTAATATTAATCTATTTGCCTCTTGACTTAACTGAGGTAAATAAAATTTTAATATCAATGACAATGAAAGTTTTAGAAAAAATGGATAATTTAAACAGAGAAGTCTTTAAAATTCTTATACAACCTTCTTGTTTGAATACTGTTCATAAAAGTACACTAATATACATATCTTTTTGGCACATGAATTCACTTTTACTTATAACATTTCTATAGCTATAGAAAAATAGAGGATCAGCTACTATTACAAAACCAAATACTTAAAAATTATATTCTATGCATTTCATTCATATATTACATAATATTTTTAGTTTTAATACTAAGTTCCATTACAAAAGAATTGAAATTTGTAAGATTGTTTGTATAATTCAGTCAATACAAAAAGTAAAAGATTATATTCCGTACCATTTAAGTACATTGAAATGACACTTTGAGAAATTTTAAGTGCATAAGTATCTCATACTTTATTTTGATTGAATTTTAAATTTCGCAGTATTTTGAAATGTTTCACGAAAGCAATTTTATTTTATAACATATATGTATGTACATTTGTACTTTGAAATATGAGATAATGAGGCACTGTGTCCATCGTTAGCTAGATTGACTTTAATTATGATTCCTAAAGAATATTCAAACCAAATATTATAGCATCATGTAAATTAAAAAATATATATAGATATCTGTCATTATTTAAATACATACATATAATACTGCTTGTATTATTATATCATTATATTATAGATAGATTAAACATCTTCGAAAAATTATAATGCTTAATGCTGCTAAAATTTATGATCATAAAATTCATTAATTATTGCTAAATTACATATCTATCATTCGAAATTAATTATCATTTCATTTTATATTGTTTTTCAATAGTTATAATATAAATTATTGATAAAAAGTAAAATCAAGACTTTTTTCAAAATTTGTTACAGTATTCAAATTATACTCAATAAAAGTATCATTATAACATGCATTTGCAACACATCTTAAGAAATTTGTACAATATTTATGATCTTTAAAGTATAAAAATCATGACATGCGTGCGCTCACTAAATTATATTTAATTTAGAACTCTTTACGTAATATCAAACTATATGTGTTAAATTAATATTATAATCTCTAGCAATAAAATGTAATAAACTGACTATTTTTATACATATTTCATGCATAAATTTTGTATAAAGTACGTTCCTAAGTAACACAGAAAGTTTTTTGAAAATTGATCTGGTAATTTGTATAAATGTAATATTTTAATTGTTTGTAATGTACAATTTTTAAAATGTCTGAAATATTTATACATAACATAAATAATTAGAGTTTTGTACCATTATTATACATTTTGATATTAAATATTGTTAACCTAATTGTATTCTTTATATATGTTGAGTGCTGGATAAAAAAGGTATTTGAAAATTTGTTAATTTTTCTATGATTGTACTTTAATATTAAATACTTCTTTTCTCAGACTTTAGAAACAAAAATAAAATATTGTCGTATATATAAATTGAAACCATTTTTTATAAATATTAACACTGAATATGAGAAAAGGATACTACATCCTAAACATTTAAGTTAGCAAAATATATTTTTTTAAAAACTTGTCAATATTAGCATCAACTCTCCATAGTTTACACACTGCACCAAGATATAAACAAAATTATGAAAAACAGTAATTTTTAAACCATAACACATGGTAGAAAAGAATAAATTAAATATTATGGTGTATATATGATACATACAATCTTTATTTTCTATAATCAGAACTAAAAAATGTAAAATATAAATTCTCTTTTATAACTCAGTAATCTATGGAGGGCTAATTTTCCCACAACATTAAATTATTATAATTTCATAGTTCCATCATTTTTTTTATCTAGTACACCATAGTAATACCTTTAATTTATGATATTAGACTAGCATTATTATTATATATTTCAGTCAAATATATTAAATAGTTTTTGTTCTAAATCAACTTTTTTAAATTAGTTCATATTAAATTTATATATTATCTATAAGATAAGTGTTCCCATATATTCTATGCTCTGCTTCGAATTGTCATTATAACACTTAAAACTTCTAATATATAAATTTGTTAAAATTAATCTTTTATAAATTTTTGAAAATTAAATCAACTTTAATTTACTTCATATATNTAATTTAATATTGGAATTTAATACTGAAATCTATTTGCATTTAATAGTTTAAAATTTTATTAATCATATTTTTTTTCTATGGAAGTGTGTTCTCCAACGCCAATACCATCCCATTTCAAGTTGATTGAAACCAGTAGTAAAAAATGATAGAGCAATAAAAAAAACTGAATGTACCAGTGTCCATAATTGGAATACTGGTGAAATAATAAGTAAAACTATCATACATCCTGAAATTTAAACAAAAGATACGATATTTTTAATAGAAATATTATCAAGAATTAGTGAAAACAAGTAGAATAAAATATTACCTGTTAGAATGCTCCAGAAACTAAAGGCAATATGCAAAGGACGTAATTTTGTTAACGGCCAAATTTCAGCAGGAAAAGTTTTCTTTTCATAAAATTGTTTTAAGATTTCCTCTTTGTTAAACCACTTTTCTTCTAACCATCGCCTTAATGTTAAATCATCTGTTGGCACATCCGATGATGGTATTCGTTTAATATGAAAATGTACTTCATTTGGTAATTTTCCTTTGATCAAATCTAATTCAGATTGTGGAATATAATCAGGATATGCAATCGTTAAATCATAAACAGCATTGAGATAACTTGCTTGTTGAAGATGTCGAACTAAATAACTGAATCCTGTTGTCTTTGGATGAAGAGTAAAAGAATATTGTGGCAGAACATGTTGCATGGCATATTTGTCAGATTTCTCTTTGCTGTTTTTTGTTAAATCAGTACCCTCGGGAAATATAAGTAATTGTGAGCGCCTATCAAGAGCCACTAAATAATCCAAGGTACGTGACAAACGGTTTTGATCTTCTTCCCAGCGACGAGTTATATAAAGGAAACCATACATTTGCATTATCCATCCTGTTATATAATGACATTATTTTGTTATGTTATTTAAGAAAAACAAATGGAATAATAATTAAGTTTTTAATGGTCATTGTATAAAAATGATGTGGTAGTTATGCTATTATGAAAGGTATGTTATGAATATTTTTGGAGTGTGTAGGATTATGATCACTTATCGTATTACCTGGTCCTGGAATATGTCGTATAGGATCCTTTAAAACAAATTTTAATCTATGAGTTGCTACATTAGGTAAACATGCTTGATACATTGCAGCCCACAAAAAATTCCAATCCACTCGTGTTCTATGATTCATTACAAGAACAGCAGATTCATTTGGAGATATATGGTCTCCTGATACCAAAATCTTTACACCAAATATTTTTAAAAGAGCCTAGAACATATTGAAATTATTAATTTCTTCATAGTACAATTACATAACTCACATGTAAGGAAATTTTGATTCTGAAACAAAAAAAAAGAAAGAAAAAGAAGACGTTTATTTTGCTTACTGTGGAATAAAGTTCCCAACAAGAAAGTAATAGATCACCACATTTTCGAAACTTTGGAGGACTAAAAAATAACAGTGGTAACATAGGGCAAGCAATAAATAGAAAACCAGCCACTATGCTGCTGTACCATAATGCACAATATAAAGTACCACGTAAAAGTCCACGCATCTCAAATTGTGTCTTAAATATTTAAAGAAATATGTAATAAAATATTTATTTATAATAATTATATGTATAAAGCTTAAAAACTTATCTATTATTATAAAATATATGTACTAGAAATACATACCTTAGAACATTTACTTATAATTAAATCATATATGATATAAAAGAATTATAAGGCAAAAGATAGGAACTTGTTTATAACGAAACATTTTTAGTTTATAAAAAAATAGAAAATATTTATTTTTAAATAATATTTAATATTAAAGAAATAGGAACAGCAGAAATGTAAGTTTAATATAAATTAAATTAAATGTTTACAAATTTGCATATATAATATTTTGAATAGTAGAACTTACCTTGTCATGTGTATGTTTTAAATGAACTACTTTTTTCAAGCATTTAATGTTAACTGAAATGTTCTGAAATGTTTTCTTTGGCTTCTCTTCTATCTTACTAGAGGGGCTTCCTCTACTTCACCCCTTTCACCCCATTCTCCACCCAATATCTACTAAGTTCTGGGATGCTGTGTTGGACCATTATTGATCTGTTAAAACAAGGGGAAGTTCATAATTGTTTTTAAAATTTTGATTTGTTTCCACAATTTCTTCATAAATGTTATAAGAATAAATATTATAACAAAAAGATATATGTGTATATGCAGTAGAATAGATTTTTGTCATTTGTTTTTACTTTTTTGTTTTGTGATTATGTTGATAATCTTAACTTTCTATTTAAGTTTGTTTTACTAATACAAAAATATATAATTACATAAATTAAAATGAACAAAAAAAATATAACTAAGCTAGTTTAATATATATTTACTAAGGTAAAAAAGTTATCAATTATTAATATAAAAACTGTTGCAAATTATACAAATAAAATATTATAGATAATAATGAAAGCTTATTTTAATTTTAATGCCAAAAGTAACTGGATTGATAAATATTTAGGGGACAAATCACTTGAAATTTACACTTTTTATAAGGTTTATAAAATTTAATTATA
>JACXIL010000218.1:2863873-2874884 GCA_014737365.1 Bombus soroeensis | reverse complement strand
CATAAAATCTATAATATTATTGTATCGTTTTTTTCATTATCACAGATTGTTTTGGTGGTAGGCCTACTCTCAATATTAAGTTTTAAAGGCCTACAATGGACTAGTAAATTTTAACAGAATCTGACTGATTTCATTCTACACATACAAACCAACATCATGTTTCTAATGTTGGAAAAAGTCTTGTTAGCACAAAATAAGCTACATCGTAGTTACTCCAATATGTTGTATGTGCTGCTAATGTGTAAAAATAATTTCTTCCTAAACTTGCTCGAAGTACATAATCCAATCGTTCTGTTAATTCTAACAAAAAGAGTAAAAAGATATTGAATTATATACCTTTTATTGAATAACTTTTATCATTATTAGATTAATTAAAAATTAATGTAATATTTTTACCTTGACCTGGTTGGATAGGTGCAGAAACATCTTTTTTAACATTCCAACCAGCACGGACTAAGCCCCAAAGACTCCAACCTTTGTCTGGTGCACGATTAGACATATCTACTGAATTTTCATCTTTTTCATCATTATCTGCTATTAAATATTTTAAATTGTTTAGACATTAAACCAAATGAAAACTATCACTCTGAAAATAAATAGAAACTATCTGATATACCTATAAGAGAACAATTTTGGTCAGCATTACTCATTGTTGGTGGTGACTGCTCTGTTTGTTGACCATCAACTCCTCCATATGGCGGAATTAGAACAGGTTCAATTTTGCTATATCCCCTTTCTAAAAGTGGCTCCATTCTATAAGCTACAGGATCAGACCAGTGAAATATATTGTAAAATCTTTTGCATAAACCTTGAGGCATCACATCTGTTTTGTTGGATGGAGAAGGTGTACGTAATACAAGAAATACTGATAATGGAGAACCCAAACAAAATAAATTTTCAATCTGGAATTATGAAAATATTTAAACTAAAATTCTTTAATATTACACTATATTGAATTATTCTTATTGTATATAAATATCTTATATTGTATAAATAATATACAATTAGTAATAACACCTACAGGGAATTGTAATCGTTGTTTTAAAACTTCTTGCGTTTCTGGAGATGGAGGTCTTGTATCTGGAGCCATCCAGCCTGTGACAATGTCATAAACAATTACACATCCCAAAGAATGTGCTAAAATTGAAACTTTCCCTTTCCAACCAGGATGACGACTAGTAAACATAAAGTATAATCTATTTAACTCTTTTTGTAATCCAGCTCTTACTTCCCCTCCATAAAGAGGACTTGTGTAGTAGAGAATATCCATTGCTGATGTATTTAATAAGTGTCGTATGCTTACCACACTAAAGGGGGTGATAGCCTCTACTATACCTAAAATGATTTTCATTAAATACAAAATGCTATTAAAAAATGTAAAAATCTAAAAATTAGTACGAAAAATTGTACATCAGTTTTTTACCTCCATCAAGCTTTAACGATGAACGCCATTCCACAGGGAAAAATTCTATTCTATAGTTAGAGTTAGGAAAATATTTTTGTTTCAACCAATCTACACAGTCTCTAAACCTATTTAAATATTAAATACAATAGATTAATTTCTTAAAACTTTTATATGATATCAATTGCATATAGTATATTATAATTGTTAATTATTTTTTCTACATACAATGTTGTATTACGAATAATTTTTCCAGTATCTCCTTTTTGACCAATTCCATGAACTACAAAAATTATATGATCAATATCATGAGGTTTATCTTCCTTTACAGCAGTGATTTTATATCCTCTTCTTAGTTGATAACCTGTTGCTATAAAAACCATTATAAATAATGCATAAATTTTTAATAATAATTATATATTTTTAAAATACTTACTTTTTGCAAAACCTAATTTTGATGTAACACTACGCATTAATTTTTTATGCCTATATTCGCTATATAATACTACATCATTTATACTATGCCAGTCAACATGAAATTCAGAAAAATGTTCCGTGTGTAATACTAGAAATACAAAAATTTAATTCCTTATTATATTACATTGTATATATACTATTACAGAAAAAAATATATAATTAAAAGCAAAATTCATACCTTCGTAAGAGTGAGAAGGTGTATCATATGTTGAAGTGGATTGACCAGAATTTTGCTTTTGAAAAAGATTAAGATGAACTTCTTCTATAATTTTGGCTTGTTCTGCCTCTAAAGGTAACCAACTACCATCATAATACCAAGTTCCTCTCATAATTTCCCATTCTTCACCTTCAAATAAAATTAAAACTGATGATTACATTTATTTAAACAAAACCATACAATATATGTGTAGCTATTTAATTAATTAAAAATTTAATGAATTATATTTTGAATTATTTAATGAAATATTTTTAATCTAAAAGTGAAAAAATCATAAAAATATTTTTGTGCATAAAACTTTCTCTATCTGAAATACACATAGAAATTGAAAAAAAATTACAATTCAATATACACTCACCCTATGGTGCTCTGATTACGTTAATCATGGTTAAATGAAACTAATTATAATAGATTTAAGGACAAATTGATTGATTTTTATGGTAGATATAATAATTAGTATCCATAAAAAAAGCAAACGTTATTACTCAAATTAAATTAAAATATTATATACAATAAAGAAATTTGTAATTCATTGAGAATGTGAAATGTAATATGAAATAATTAAATATAAGCTAGAATTATTTTAATTATTTTATATTTTGTTAAATTATATTTAAAAAATAATGATATATGAGATTGAAGCTAAATAAAACATATACCTGTACAATATATTGAAACACATTTCATTTTATCTAGTTCCACATCGTACATTCCTCCTCTAACTACAATTTTTTCAACAGAAGGTGGATTGTTGGTTATATTATTACTTTTACTAAGGAAATTTTGATAATTTTGCCAAGCATATTCAATTCTTAAACTATCATATCCACAGAATTCTACCCATCTTTTATCTACACCATCTCTATAAAACCATCGTATTTGTTCTGCAGTTAAAGGTTCTGCATATGTTAATTCATTTATTATATTTTGTGAGTTATCCTTTGAATTTAATTCTCTGGTAGTTTCTGGAATTCCTTTAAACATTAAAATTTGTTATTAAAATAAAATAAATTTAACATGGTACATATAATTTTTGTTATTTAATACAATATAAAACTTACTAAAAAATTTGGCTAAAAAGATATAATGTTATAGTTTTTAATCTTTCAGTTTATTATTTACAAACAATGTCAAATTATATAACATGCAAAAACAAAAAATGTGAAATAAAAGATTCACACACAGTCATTATTAGTATTTTAATTTAATAAATTGTAATACATGAGAAATATATATGTTTAAATTATATGTATTACAAAGATATAAATTGAACACCATCGAGTAAGATTTCAAATATATATATATTTCATTAATTGTTTATAAAATTGATAAATTATTGTTAAATTTCCATAGATTTCATTAAATTATATTAAGGAGAGTTTTAGGTTTATTAGATATGATAAACATATAGAAAGTTTTTTTTTATCAGATATTATAGATATTACAATTTGCAGTAACTTTGCATAATTTTCAAATTCTTCTTTATATCGACTGCGCGTATCGAGTACATATGTAGATACTTATACGTATTATAGATATTCTGAGCATACGAATTACTCCTTATTGACGACAGATGCACTAAATAATAGATTCTTTTAATAGTTCGCCAAATTTGTATAATGAATAACGTTTAAGTTATTTGCAAAGACAATCTTAAATAATTAATAACTTTACCTTCGCAATTTTGAGATTCCAGAGGTGTTTCACTAAAAGGATCAATTTCAATCTTGTCAGACATCCTGTCACTTATGTAATAATCACAGGATATTTTCTAAATCATCTGATTAAAAAACTTAGCAATATTTTATGTCATATCAATTTTTTTTTTAACATCTGACACGTACAAAGAGCAACAATTTTTATCAAAATTAACGTTAGACACTACTGAACACTTGTCATTGATAAAAATTTAATTATAACACAAAATCCACAGTCTGTCAGTAGAAAATATTATAAATTGCTTTATTAGTATTTATAAAGGATAATTCCTATGACGATATCGTTGATTAAAATATAAAGGTGTCTCGTTCACGAGCAAATGCAACGTTGAGAGCTGATTGACGAACTGGCAATCGTTCTCTACAGTAGTTGGACGTTATCTCAAAACTGATTTTTAAGACTTGGGTCTCAACAAACAGACTTATTCACGTTTTGTTATCTTATATAACTCCAATTTCGTACTTCCTCAAAACCACTGCATTTAATGGTAGACAGCTGATGTATAAACGCAATGCGTAAAACAGTATGCGATATGTACAATTTATACGTACTTTTATATTACTATGTACCAGTCTATATGTATATAGAGATATATAGTTATATATATATATATATATATATAGACGTATGCATAAGCGCATATATTTACGAGTGATTGGATACAACGTGCTTATTGCTAATGCATATGAATCATGTAAAAAATAAAAAATAAATTGAAACGTATTACTGTATACATACAACTTGTTTGTAAAATTTACATTTATATATAGGTCTAATATTTATTAAATACAATATAATATATTTTGTAAAAATTGCATATTTTTCGTTTTTGATATTTACTATTATTACATTTAATGTAATATTATATTGAACTTAATTCGAATACGCACTATCATTTGCCTTAATTTTTATAACAGAATGATAATTTCATCTTGTACAAACCAGATTCTTTTACAGATTTATTCATGCGCAAATTGAAAACGTACATAATGAAAAATATACATATAAAATGTTAGTTTTTCCAATTATCTCTTATGTATTATGCAAAAGAATTATTGGTTATTTTATATATAATGTGTTATCTCATCATTCACTCTCATTGATACCAGGCAAATAACTATTGTTTTCTTAGATAAATTTTTAAATAGAATTAGATTAGATTAAATACATCTCTTGTGTAACATACATATAAATATAATTTTTAAAAATTTAATTTATTCTTTTAATTACATACATATATTCTTTTATTCTATTTTGTAAAAGTCAAATAAATAATATACGTTGAATATTTATAATTTCATGTATTTATGTAAATGTTAATGTACATTTTTTCGAACGATTTATTATTATTTAAAAAATATATATTTCATTGAACTAATGCGTATATTCACATTCATTTAAAAATAATACAAGTTTAAAAAAAAGCCACATAACTATTTTGTTATAAATACATATATATGTGAAATAAGAAATCATATTATCCCTAAAAATAATATTAAGGAGATTATTCTATAGTATGTGGTTATACAATAGTACAGTTTTTCTATAGGTTATATATTTATTATTACAAACTGTGATATAGATTTTTACTTAAAGGTAATTTTTCTTATACACAAAATTATGTACATTTATTCATTAATTATTTCCCATGTCCTGCAGCTCGACGTAGTAAAACATATATCTTTTCTTTAATCCAATCCTTATTGTATGGGGCATATGTGTTTGTGGATTTTTGATAAACAAGACATGATAAATCTGTAAGTTGGTCAACAAAATCAAACAATTGACTGATATCATATGTTATAGTTGGTGTATTTGGATTTCGCCTTTTTAAATGTTCCTCATAAATCTTGCATACACCTGTATTAAAAAATCAAGCTTATTTTCCTGCATTTATATCATGTATATATGTATTTGATATATGATTAAATATTCTGTGATTTAATTAAAAAATTACTAAGTTCCAACTACAATATAGAATATCCTTACCTTCCATACATTCATTAACACTTTCGTAATCAGAGTATGTTCTTGTTTCAGGTCTATTACCTGGTTGTACAAGCAGTATTGTGTGAGACTATAACAGATAAAAACAAATATTGCAATTTAGTTATTTTAATGTATACACTGTGCTAAATAATTTTTCATTTCTAAATATTTATTGATTATAATATTTCAAAAGAGGATATAATATTTACATTCTTCATGCCCTAGTGTAAAAAGACATAGGTACACATATGTATTTTAACATAAAGATATTATGATATCTAAAATTGATTATAAACTGTGTAATAATTTTAACTTGGTTAAAACATATGTATATTTGTAATTATTAACGTGAAAAAAAATTTAAGTTTCAAATAAACAAATATCAAAAGTTTGACATAACTTAAAGTAGTCAAAACAAAAGTCGATTACCATTTTTGCTCTTGAATTAAGAACAACTCAGTTATATGATTTTAGCGGTGTTTAACTTTTTCCCAATTTTTATTACTTTTGCCACAATAATTCCATGCAATAAAAAAAATAAAACGTCCAGAAAGCAACCTCAAAATTTCGACTCTAGAGTTTTCGATGATAACACTTGATTCACTTGGAACTTGGAATTTGGAACATACATCAATTCAATGGGAACATATCGTATTGTTCCTTCGTTCCTTGTATATCTCGTGGTTCAATTTACGTTCCACATGTTTAACATTCATGTTATGTTGAAATATAAATTTTGAAATTGACGTCGAATTTTTAAAGAAATGTGAAATTCCTAAAAACGAATGAAAAATTACAAGATTATATGATTAAACTTAATGATTTAGTAGTTAAATATATTAAATATATTTGATTACGATAAATAAATTATGTTAGGAATATTGAATCCAAAACTACCTTTTATATTAAAGAAATGTATATTATTCAATTTATTTAGCAAAGTTTTATTGTTCCTTATTCCATTTTTATATATAATATTAATTAAAAATATTAACAAAATTTTATCAAAATCTATACGATAAAAATCCTTTATTTCTTTAACATTATCAAACTCATTTTAAATCATATTAAATTTATTGTATATTAAATAGTATTTAATGAATATTTGTTGAAAATTTGCGTGTATTTGTAAAATTAAAATATTAAGATTTATATCTATATATAATGCAATTATAGTATAATAGTTTTTTGGAAGATATTCTTCAAACACCGTTCTTATGAGAAATTACGTTGAGAAGCAGCTTGAACATGCAAGAAATGTTGGCACGTCTTGAATTAACTTTATACGTGAGTAGTCGACGTCGACATAGAGCCATAGAACACGAGTTTGGATTTCACATTGTCAGCGCGGTTTTCTTAAATTAAAAAAATGAAACCGAAACCAGAATTGACTACTGAAGCAGCATGGACTAAGTTGCAACAGTATTTTGATACTAATGGTTCAAAAATTAAAATATATGATCTTTTTCAACAAAATCCTAAACGCTTCGAAAACTTTAGGTGAGTTTTATTAATCCTTGACATATGACCTTGAGATGACCTGAAGGTTGTTTGCTCTAATAAAATGAGATTATTGTAAAAATCTTTGTCTGAATTGTTTATGACATTAAAATGAAAAAAAGCATTCCTATTTTACGTATTATTTTATATAGTTATGATTTTTTTCTTGAAATATTTTTCGCTCAATTTCATATACAATAACGGAATACCTTTCACATTAAAATATTATGGAAAATAATTGTAATATGATTTTATATAAAGATCATTTTAACGATATTTAATTTATTAATTAGTCTAGAAATTCCTACTCCTGAAGATGGGCCAATTTTACTTGATTATTCTAAGAATCGGCTTACTGAAGAAGCATTGCAACTGTTATTGGAATTAGTATGTATTATAATATTGTATAAGTATTAAACTTATATTGCATTAATTATAATAAGAAGAAATTTATATAAATATATTTAAATACTATGTAATAATTTATTACATTCGCAATTATAATATATTTTGTAAATTTTAAGGCACGAGCACGTGAAATAGAAGCCGCACGAGATGCCATGTTTAATGGAGAGAAAATTAATTTCACAGAGAATAGAGCAGTTTTACATATCGCTTTGCGCAATAGACTTAACAAACCAATATTAGTTGATAATAAAGATGTAATGCCAGAAGTGAATGCTGTGTTAAATCACATGAAACAATTTACTAATGAGGTAAAATTTATATATATATATATTCATTTCTATTATCACTTTTCAACTATAAGACAGTTTTATATTTTACTTTTAACTTTCAGAAGCAATAACTTTGTATATAATATTTATTTTTTTATATTATATAGATTCTTTCAAAACAATGGAAAGGTTTTACTGGTAAACCAATTGAAGATGTTGTTAATATTGGAATTGGTGGTTCAGATTTGGTATGTTATATAAATTGTGATCATAAGATATATAAATTGATTCCTTTTTTTATTCATGTAGCTATATATTTATATATATAGGGTCCTTTAATGGTAACTGAAGCATTAAAGGCATTTCATGTTGGGCCACGAGTTCATTTTGTTAGTAACATAGATGGAACCCATATTGCTGAAACTTTGAAAAAATTGACTCCAGAAACAACTCTTTTTATAATAGCATCGAAAACATTTACTACTCAAGAGACAATTACAAATGCCACTTCTGCTAAAATATGGCTTTTGGATGCTTTAAAAAATGTGAGTAATAAAGTAACGATTTTAAATTTAGTGATATATAAAATATACTTATTTTTATATAGCCTGCAGCGGTTGCACGTCATTTTGTTGCATTGTCTACTAATAATCAAAAAGTGAAAGAATTTGGTATTGATGAAAAAAATATGTTTGGATTTTGGGACTGGGTTGGAGGACGTTATTCGTTATGGTCAGCTATTGGTTTATCGATCTGTTTGTCTATTGGATTTGAAAATTTTGAAAAATTATTGAGCGGTGCATACTTTATGGATCAACATTTCTGTAGTGCTCCATTGGAGAAAAATGCAAGTATATTCTTAATCTTTGTTTGTAATATTATAATTATATCTTTTTAATGTTTTAAGAAAAATATTGAATCATCAAATTTTGTCATGTATTTAATAAAACATTACTTTATAGGCACCAGTTATATTAGCTCTTCTTGGAGTATGGTACCATAATTTTTACAAAGCTGAAACACATGCATTATTACCATATGATCAGTACTTACATAGGTTTGCTGCTTATTTTCAACAAGGAGATATGGAAAGTAATGGAAAATATGTTACTCGTGCAGGGAAAATTGTAAATTACAGTACTGGTAAATATTTTATATATTTTATATGTCTAGAAAAAAATACAATTTTTTATTTTCTCTAATTAAGTATTATAAGTGTTTTATTCAGTTAATGTGAAAAAAGAATTAAATATTTAAGGTCCAATTGTATGGGGAGAACCAGGTACTAATGGACAACATGCATTTTACCAGTTACTACATCAGGGTACTAGACTCGTCCCTGCTGATTTTTTAATTCCAATACAGTCACATAATAAGGTATTAATATAATTAATAGTTGGAAACTATCATTCGAAAAGAAAGTTTTAATATAATAGGAGGTAATAAGACATTTTTATTTTAGGTTCAAGGAAATCTCCATCATAAAATATTGCTTGCAAATTGTTTTGCACAAACCGAAGCTTTGATGAAAGGAAAAAATGAGAATGAAGCACGAACTGAATTGCAAAAAGCAGGAATGAATCCTGAGCAAATAAATCTATTATTACCACATAAGATGTTTGAGGGAAATAGACCAACCAATACTATTCTTCTTAAGAAAATAACGCCTTTTATTCTTGGAGCTTTGATTGGTAAATTTAATGCATATATTAATATATCATTTAAATGTATCATTCAATTTAATCGTAATTTATGTTTGAAGCAATGTACGAGCATAAAATCTTCGTACAAGGGATTATTTGGGATATCAATTCCTTTGATCAATGGGGGTAAGTAATAACTTCATCGTTAAATACTTGAGAACTTTGAAATATATAAAATTATATAATTTTATTTTAATAGTGTTGAATTGGGAAAGCAGTTGGCAAAGGTAATTGAACCTGAATTAGAAAGTACTCAAGCAGTTACAAACCATGATTCATCAACAAACGGGTTGATCGCATTTGCTAAAAATCATAGCTCGTAAGAAGTTCCTCAAACGATATAAAATAAATAATTGAGGTACAATAAAGTAGTAATTGTCAATTGTTACAATCAAACTCTTGTTAAAGTATATACAAGTTGTTATAGAAATATAATTTTTTAATGTTCTTTTACTGATTCTTATCACAAATTGTAGTATCAAGAAATTTTTAATCATATCAGTACACTTATTAAATCACTGTAAGTGAACGATATAAGATGACACTGCAAATTGTTAAATGATGAAAAAATTATTTATCGAAATAATAATCTGTTGTTTTATTTTTGTGATATTATTCTATAATTTTTATAAATATGTATTTAATAAATAATATAATCATATTTTTCTGTTTCTTTTTTTTTATTATTACCTTGGTTTCTATGTTATTAACAAATATGTTGATATTAAATTCAATATCTAATATTAAATATCTAATTATAACTTTGTTTTAAACGTATATTATATGTCGTTCTAATAACAATGTGTGAGACAAAATTTAATACAAAAATATTACAAATAAAGGCAAAAAATATAAAAAATTATAAAATAAAGCTTTAAAATTTATAACAAAGAGAATCTATATTTTAAGATATTTCATCATTTGCTTATTACTATATTTTATTATGTACATATGTATATATATTGTACTACGTATTTTACTATACATGCATATAATACGCAATATACAGCGGAAAAAGTGTTTCATCTTCCCAGACAATATCACATCATTTAACCATTCACACTTCATACTCACGTTTTTCGTGTTAGAAGATCGGGGGTGTGGTTATTGATGGTGTAGAACGCGTTTTTTTAAGTACCTTATTAATAATGGAATTTCTTTTAAACAAATACAGACACTTCGAAGAAAGGATATTGCAAAGTTTGAAAGATAATGGCATAAAACATCGGTATGTTTATTATTCAGTGTATAAATGTAAAGATCAACGTGACTTAACCTAGAAATCTGTTTAAGAATATTAACTATTTAATATGTTTAAATTTTGCAT
>JACXIL010000218.1:2689840-2863530 GCA_014737365.1 Bombus soroeensis | reverse complement strand
AATGTTAAATTTTATTCAATATATTGTAATATATAAATATTTTGTATGTATAAATAATGTATATATAAATACTCTAAAATATTCAATTATGTATTATAAATTGCTAGCGTGTTCGATCTATTTTATGCTACTTATTTATAACTATAATGATACCATTATTATAATAAAAGTGTTTTTATGATGATTTATCTTCAGCTAAGTTCCATATAAAAATTTTAAGAAATATTTTCAGTATAAAAGCTGACAGTGGGCTATGGCTTGGAACATTAGTAGGTTTAAGTGCAGTTTTAACTCTATTAAAGGAAGATGCTAGTTACTCTGAAATCTGCCTCATTGTGGGTCTCACAGGAATTGGTCTTGTTATTAGTTCCATATGTTTATATTTGAAATTGTCAACGGAGAAAGTGACAGTTAAAGATTTTCAAGCTATATATTTTTTACCAGCTATAATAACGTCCTTATTATACCTTCTTGTAGTAAATAAAGGTATATCAATTTATAAATATTGTTTTATATTGTTAATAATATCCTTTAATATTTTATAAATTAATTAAAGTTAAATTATATTAAGTTTTATCTTATAATATGATTTGTTTAAATCAACTTTTTTATGTAAATATTCATTATCTATTTTATAAAATCATATTATTTTAGTTAAAGCAAATTATTTTATTTATTGATAAATAAGAACAGGATTACTGGTGAGTGTCACATGGGGCTTAAGTATCGGAAGTTTAGGAACATGGGGTATTCTTCAATTGATGTCTACATTTCCTTGTTGTTTCACAATTGGAGAAGCAACAGCAGTTATGCATGGATGTATTTTGTTTCTAATGTCTGTAGTAACAAACTTGCCACTAAGATATCATCTACCACCAATCCATGATGACGATATTGCAACAGTTATTTTACAGGTATTCTAAAGGAAATCTTCTACAGATAATAAATTTGATGTGGTCAATAATTGAAAATTATAATTTCAGGTTGCTATGTTATATGTGATATCAGTATGTTTAATATCTAGCTATTTTCCAATGTTTCGCTTAGCCAGAAATTTTTATTTAATGACAATCACACTTTTATTGATTGTAGTCTTACCATTAATGTATATTTTATTGGATCAAAATCCTCTAATCTGGACGTTTTACTTTGTTTGCAATAAAACAAATAAGGTGTGCATAATAATAATTATGCAGTATTTCTTATATAAGTATCAAATTATTTTTAACGGTTGCAAATATTACAGATCATGTTAATTGGATACTGGACTTTATGTTTAGTACTAGGTGTAATAGTTGTCACATACCAGGTATTATTAAATCTCCAAGCAACATCTTCAACTCGAAAAATGTTTCACTTATTGGCTGTACTGGTGTATATACCTGGTTTAATATATGAACGCATATTGTTGTATCTAGCTAGTGGTGTAATAATGGGACTGTTTGTATTTCTTGAGGTATATCAAGTTCAAGAAACTAAGTTTTCTTGAATTTTATATTTACAATATTTTTATTATATATATATGTCATATTATATATATATTTACAATATTTTCTATTGATAATTTCTTACTTTTTTAGTTGATGAGGTACTTACAAATATCGCCTCTTGGAGAATTATTACAGCAGGGATTTTCTGTGTTTGCTGATGAGAAAGATAATTTGATTTCTTTAACACCTCTCTATTTGCTCTGTGGTTTGTCTTTCCCACTTTGGATGCCTACCAACAATCTTTCATTATTAGTTTTGCTTAGTGGTATCTTAACAGTTGGTGTGGGTGATACTGCTGCTAGTTTTGTTGGTAGTAGATGGGGTTTTCATAAATGGACCAATTCAGATAAGTCTGTTGAAGGAACAATTGCTTGTATGTTTGGCCAAATTGGATTAATATGTCTTTTAGCATTTATGGGTATGTATTATTTAAAATTTTTCTCTCAAATTTTTATGAATTAAATTTATGTATATTGTAAATATATATAAATTTAAATGTATTTAATATATTTAATAATATTCTTGTGGAAGTCTGATAAAATATTGATTAAAATAACTAATTACTAAAATTGTTATTTTTAAAAAATATATACTGGTACACCACAAAATTAATGTATGTTTTTTAATAGGCTACGTAGATAATGGTTGGTTATTTTTACAAAGCTTATTATCAAGTATTGTGCTGTCATTTATTGAAGCACAAACAAATCAAGTTGACAATCTGGCATTACCATTGTTCATGTACATGTGTCTAATGGTCTAAGCAAACAATAGGTAACAGTAACTGTTTTGAAACAAATTTGAACATATTTGGTTGTTCAATGTAGTGTGGACCAAAGGTGTAGTGTTTCCTTAATTCATTTCTTTATTTGTGTCATTATATTTGAAGATACGTATATATTTCCTTGTATATAACATCTTTTTTCACACTAACTTGTTTTGTTACGAGTAATACTTAAAATTAGTTACTAGTCAAAAGTTTTTTTTTGCACTATATATTGTTTCATTATTATATAGCTCTATAGTTTTATATCATTTAAAAATGTATGCATTATTGGAAATATTTATTTTGTAATTTATATTTCAAGTGAATAACAGAAAAATCTTACTCATGTATATTACTGTTGAAAGTTATGTTAAATAATATTTATATAAAATTGTTCATATTTGTATATAAATATTATATTAAATGTGTATATGAGTTTGTTTGACACACAAAATAGCATATGAAACATTAGCTACTTTATGCTTGATATTGCATTTAATCATTTGATTTGTTTAAAAAAGATGAGTAGAATGCCTGTACTGTTACGATGGCTCACATAATTTGGTATTCCGTAACGCGTAATTTATTCATTCCTACCGATGCATTTTTGTATTTCACTCGAAAGAGTTTGTAAACAAAATCTAATAATAAAATATTTTTATAGTTGTATATATGTATATTATTGATATTTTATTGTTTAGTAATTACAGAAAAGAATAAACAAAAAAAGAAAAAATAAAAGTTTATTGTAAGGTGGAATAGCTTTTTTTGCGTTAATCTTGCAGTAATCTGAAAGTGTAATTAATTCATATTATGTTAGTATATCGTATTCTTTCATAATGTCAAATTTTTCTGGTAAATAATATAGCTACCATAAGGTATACTATATATTTAGAAGAGGACGAGTCTGAAAAAGATCATTAAAATTATCTCGTTTCATTATTTTATTGACCACACAGCCTTAAAATCTGACCGTACACATGTCATCATACGCCATGTCTATACGCGTACATGATATGTGGAATGTTCGAAAAGCACCGATTTCTTGTCAAGGCTTATAATTAATTGTAAACTCCGCATTAAATATACCTCTAATATACCGCAGGTTTTATTCGTGAAGAAAAATATTAATAACTTTATATATTAAAAGTGTCTAGATTTCTTTCTTATTTTTTTTTCTAAATCGTTTGACGTGTCTTGCCACGTTATCGCATATTAATTTCTGTGTAGAAATAGTTTGTTTACAAGATGAGTCGAATAATAAACTAAAATTATAAATACATCTAAATTAATATTTGATTAAAAATATTGATATAGTAAAAATACATGTATGCGAAAATATTACAATCGTATAAATTGTAGATCTATAATTTTAAGTTTATGTAAACTGATATGTGCAGTGGTATAGTTTCTCTGTTAATATTTTTCTTCACGAATTATTTTTTATACCATCTTTTTAAACAACTTTTTTTTAAATATTAGTGGTTATGTCGTATTAATTTATTAAAGTTTATTGGTATTTATATGTGTGTATATTTATGAATCGTTTATAAGTGCCATTAGTTTTTGTAAATATTAAAGGTGCGGTTAGATATTTTTATTTCAAGAAGTACAGTTCAAGTTTATTTATAACTGCCGATTGATTGCATCATTTAAAACACAACATTAAAATGATCAGAAGAGAAAAATGAAAACAAAAAAGAAAGAGGACGAAATAGAAACAAAGTAAAAAATTTATATTATCTTTTCCAATATAAAAATTATCATAAAAATAAAATACTTCTTATCGTGGTTATTCGTATTGTTAGAGAGTTTATACATAAAAGTAGCTTATTACAGAACTTATGATTTATGTGTAGTTTGTTTAATCTGGCGTTGCAATATGAAACATGATACGGAAGTTATGAATTATTTCAAATTATTTCTGCAAAATAGCATTGCGAAATAGTATAGAAAACTTATTTTGCAAAAGATTTTTATTAATTTATTAAGTTGAAAATATACGATATTTAAGGTATAATATAAAATTAATTCATAAATAAATATATTAATTATAAATAAATTAATCGAGGAATAAATAAAATGTCTAAATTATTTACGCATCTTTTACTGCATTTTCAACTTATACGATGTTAATTATTGTCCCACCGCATGTAGGTATTTCCTTTTGTAAAAAATGTCAGGCTGTTTTAATGTCAAATGAAACATTTTTCAATATATTAATACAGTAAATTATTTTTAGTATATAATCTTTTTTTACATATCTATACACCTCAAATTTAAATTGTACGTTGGGAAGTGTAATTATTATATTAAAAGTTTTATCGAACAATAAAAAGTTTATCTTTGTCAAAATTAATATATCGACAGTTATGTCTCATAAAAATTATGGACCAAGCGCCAAATACGTTCTGAAACATACATATAGAACAGAAAATATTGGAAAATAATAAATTATATCGATATATGGTAAATTAGAAAATAATTTTTAAGCGACTCATTGCATTTAAATATGTATGATAAATTCACGTATTATACTTTATTGGAAAACAGGGAAGGGTTGGATTCTAAACAATTGAAGTGAATCTCTTTTCTATATTCCATAAACGAGTATCAACTACATCGTAAATCTCAATACAAAAAATCGTTGTTGTAAAGTCCCTAACCGCGAAATTATCGACGAATGAAAGAAAAACGATGAAAGGAACTGTGACAAGAACGGTGATTTTCCAGCATTCCATACCGACGTTCATTATGTTACATTGCATCTGTCGATCTCACGAAGCTGGGTTTTCGCATTGGTAAATCGCTGTCTTATTCGAAAATCGTCGAACGATTAATAGCAAGCTCAAGGAGAACGACAGATGATATTTATGAGATGTTTTACTACGTGCTACTTATTATAGTCGTTTCTTATATAGTTGTATCTGTAATTGTATAGCAATTAAATAAATATCCTGAAACTCTCGATCGTGTAATTCCGTCTTATTTTTATCCTTCGTTTCACCATGGTGAGCAATAGTACCGATCTTCTGGTTTCTTTCTTTCCTTTCTATGATATTTAATTACGAAAATTTATGTATTCGGTGTATTTTTTGAATTTCTTTTGTGATATATTACGATGTACCTGTTGTTACTTTCGTTTTTTATTGGTGCTGATCTATGCCCACATTTTGTCGTTGCATCTCTTTGTAAAGAATCGGTTTCTCCCTTTGCCTTAGCAGCTCTCTTTCTGGTCTTGCCATTGCATCTTTCGCAAAGGAAGGACGATGGAGCGAAAAGTTACGATAAAAAAATAAGCAATCGCTTTATATCTTACCGACAGTTATCGACTGACACGCATATTAATTCAAACGTTTTACACGTCAGGCGCTTTCCTTTTACGGACAGGAAATACAGATTGCATTTTTGCTTGGTTTAATTCGAGCCTCTGTGGCGGTGCTTCTTATTCCGTTCTGGTATATCACGTCTTTAGCGAATTCAAACGTTCATAAAAGCCAATAAATTTCATTCATGCCTTGCTTGATTCGATCTATGTGTTTTAAATTCCCTTTTTCGGTTAAATAATTATGTGATCTATTTTCGTTTTCACTTATACTTCGTATTTAAGGTATAATTGATGCATGTTATTTAACACTTTCATTGATATTTATAACTTTATGAGTGCATCTGTATTACAATTTCATTACTTCGACATTCATCATAAAATGCAACATCACGTGGTTGGTTGACTTGCTTTTACATAAACAAGAAATATATTAACTTCTATTTACTTGGAACTGGAACTTTCTAAACTTTGGATCTGAATTAAATCGAGGTGACGGAATAAGTAAACGAGATTTATTGAATGAAATTGCAATCTAGGTCGGACTTACTGTAAGTTTGTCAATAACCTACAAATTATATTTTGAAATGTATAATGTCTAAAATGTGAAACTTTTGTAACTTTGCATTGAAAAACGTTGCTCTGCCTTTCATCAAACGTTCGATACATTAAAAATATTCGCTTAATCGAGTTATGCGTGATTACTTTCTAGGAACATTTCTGTTGCGTTCACCGTGAGACTCTCGCTATGTTTCGTTAAACACATCGTCAGAAAAAATGTTCCAAACATAGCAAATATTTCGTAATTAGCAGTGGTCGGTTATGCTGCAGTAATCTAGTGTACTTTACAGTTTAGTCACGAAGCTGATATTCTCATAATTGATCCACGTGTATAACTTCCGTATGTTAAAGGTTATCTCAAGTTTAAAGTAACTTTAAAGTTTCGGTGAATTCGAGCCTACCATAATACTTAATCGATATTCGTTATTCATTGCAGTGTTGTATTTGCGGCACATGCGAACGGGGCCTTTAAACAGAAACTCCTCATTCTTATACGATTTAAATTCATTGTATCGATTGCCGATATCTCGCGTGCATATTTATCTACATTAATTTACTTTCTGGTGAAACAGATTAAGAAGCTATTAACTTCCCTTCTAAAGAATTATAGGATCGTTTTTAATCGTACCCTTACGTATATATCTAAGTTTGTCAAATAATTCAGACGTACAACGATCATAGAATAAAAATAATCCTCTATTGATAACAATAGGTACATCAATACACTGCTAAGTAACAAATCTTCATTTTCAAAGTAATATATTTAATTAAATAGTGTAAAGCAGAGTCGACAATACTTTCACTCGTTGAAAGCGGTGTTTTGCTATCTTTACTACCATTTCAACAATAATCGACTATTACTGGAAACATTTCAACAAGATCCACTACTTAATGGTTGATCTCTTGTTGCACTCTGTGTAAATGGAATCTTTTCATAAACTATAGTCATAAATTCTAGTTTTTTCATTAATCGCAATTGAAACCACAACGGGTTCGTCGTAACTAAATAAAGAGCATCGTATCATTCTTTTCCCCCCCCTTCATTTAAACGTAAATTACATATTTACAATCGCGAAGCCGTCTCCGTTGGCACTTCAAAACAATGTCACAATTCCTCGACCCCGTTCCACAATTATTAATGACACGAAGAAGAAAATGCTTCGCTTTCGTTAAAGCAAGTAAGGACAATCATATATATATTTGAAGGAAATGAAAATTTGCAACAAATATAACGTAAATAATTCAACAATAATGATAATTCAATAATTCAATGCACCATGAAGCTTTTATAGCAATACTGTGTCTTCCCTCTTATCCATTTGTTACAGTGCTTTCTCCCGGAGCACATCAAGAATCTTATTCAATGTTCTCCAAGAATTCTATCTCGAGGAGAAGCATTTTTATTTGAAGTTTTTCGATATTCCGAAAGTCGATGCTGAAATCTGTGTTCACCAGCGATCGTAACTTTCCTTATTATTAATTATCGAGTTATAATTGTCGTTCGGCCAGTTGACGTGGAGTTAGAGAATTTTGGAACAGGAACGAATAATCGTATTATTGTTTTTAAGTAGATCAATGCTTTGATATTAGCGGTATCATCTCCACGTCTTCCGGTGTTTGCATACGTTCTATACAAGAATCGCTCCAAAATCGTATTCTATTCGTTTATCTATTAATATATATATCTTTGGAGAATTCTATTAATTCTCCGAATCCTGTGTATTATAAATATTAAGAAATAGCAATCAAAGCAAAACTAAATATTCTATTTTCTCTTTTCCACTGTATCTTCCTCTCTCTTGTTTTCCTTTTCTTTTCTCTTTCCCTAAGAGTAGAGACTGACTGAAAATTATATTAAAAGATTGTTCCCGATTATCGTAATTTGTTGCTCGAACAACATTTTGGAGAGATTCTTGCATTTACACAACGAACGAGATAAACACAGTTGCGAGTGTGTCGCGTGATTTTCGATATTCTTTTTACGATTAATTCACATTAACTTCACCAAAACCGATGGTTTTTGTGATCTGACAGGGTCGTGCGAAATTTTCGCAGCACGTTTGTTTGCATTAAAAAGAACCAAGCGAGTTAAATGGAATACAAATTTCAAACGTTATTCTTAAACTGTAACAAACTTTCATTGAAACACTCTTGTT
Organism: Bombus soroeensis; assembly: GCA_014737365.1. Classification (NCBI taxonomy): domain Eukaryota; kingdom Metazoa; phylum Arthropoda; class Insecta; order Hymenoptera; family Apidae; genus Bombus; species Bombus soroeensis. The sequence continues at coordinate 2,855,232 of JACXIL010000218.1, read as the reverse complement.
TCGTAAAATACAAATGTATCGTTCGAAACAAGGTCTTCCGTAAATGTTCACGTAGATCAGCTTTAAGCTTTTATCATTGAAATCAATGTACTATACTTTAATTTTCATGTACTATACTTTAGTGAGAGTTTTATTAATTGCTGATAAAATATTCAAATTTGCTCGTTTCGGGATAAGTTTCCGCAACTTTTTCAAATCAAACTACATGCATTATAAAATATTATGAACCAAAGGTTTTGCATGGAATTCGAGATACACTTAAGTATCAAGAATTCTTCTTTCAACTTTCCGATTAAAAGCATTGATTTTCCATAGTACGACCCCGTGCAGCAATGTTCAATAATCGGCAAATTAGCTTTGTATTTAACTGTTTCATTTTCCTCCTCCCTTTGCCACCTGGTCGGAAATCTTAACAACTATATTTATATCGTAAAGCATTTTGTATGCGTTTCTCCCGCGATCGTTTGTCACTGCGATCAACGAAGACGCGATCTACGCTCGAAGAGTGAACGATCTAACTCGATTTGCTCGAACGAAATCAATGATCCTGAATTTATCCTCATTGTCCATTATCTTTTTCAGCGAATAATTGTTTCTCTGGATAGTATAAACCCATAGCTCTATCAATATCATCTCTAGAGGAGTGAGCATTATTTTGCGTGTTTCTGTTGCGTGAAAATCTTAAAACTTAAAATACAAAAGCTTAAAACTTACGCAATGAACTCGAACTGACGAGGAAGATCGATAATCTCAATTCATTCGATGTCCAAACGAAAAACATGTGTGGTTTCGCTATCGAATCGAACTACGTTCAGAATTGATCGGATAATCAGAAGTAGCTGTTCGTAGTGCACGCCTCGTACCGACAATGCCGACACGTAACACGGTTAGACGACTACTAGACAGTAGTAGACAGTAACATTTCACACGATGCATACGCAGTGGCATCGATCGCGGGTGGACGTGCCGCCACTCGTTTCAAGCCTAATATACATCGAGTATTAGGTTTACAAAACAGATACCCTACTTCATCGTAGGGTTTCAAGGGGTGAATCAGTGGTTTCGCAATGGAGAAGGACGTGGGGCATTTGGATAGTTGGAGACGGGATTCTAGGAAAGTTGACAGGGCTGGGAGAGACTAGTTTTACTCCCTTAATTTGTGCCAATCGGCGATCTGCCTCTGAGGTGAGCTACAAACTTCCCTCCAATGATTCAGAGCGGATCCTTGACAATTCGGTCCACCGAATTCGAGTCGTCCAATCACCTAAAAAATGTACAATTATGTGCGTAATGGGTACGAGAAATATATTTTTTGTTGATTTTATCTTGTTTACAGAACAGTTTACCGAACTACGACTTCTCTGAAATTAATTGGTTAATTGACAATTGTTATAGTTTCTGGAGTGTGAAAGATCAATCACGAGATAAGACGAGACGAGTTCAAAAGAGATTTTGATTGTTCTTCGATTGTGTTATTTATAAAAATGTTGTATCTATGTATCATATATCTACATATAAATACTGTGACTTTAAAATAGAGGTAAAGTAAGTGGGTATTATATAGTATAAGCGTATCTTTAACGGATAGAATAATTACGTAATTAATCAGTTTTAAGTTAATTTCGACATCTCGCAAGAAAGATCTTCCACTTGAAAGCTGGAAATTCTGAATAATTTACGTAATAATCGGTAATTTATCATTACGTATATTTCCTATTAAAAGCGTTTTTCATTATTTCGATGTGTAAATGGATTAAAATCTTTCAAAAAGTTCTAATTTATATTGTTATTATATTTTTTTAATTTTATATTATTATTATATTGCTTGGTGTACTTTGTAGAAAAACCGAAAATGAAAACCTGAATGATCTTCTATCAGCCTTGTTTCGTTTGATTTTATTTAATTAATCAAATTACTATTTGAATTTATTCGGTATGTTATGGATATAATTTGACCTAATTTCATAGAGTATTTCGTATAGCTAAATAAAAACGTGACATGCGGTAATCATTTTGAAAATTCGGATTGTTCACGGATTGATTTATCGATCGAATGAGAGTTCGCCATGTTTAGTTAGTGTTATGTTATGTAAGAAAATTATGAAAAATCACGCTATACCGTACGAGTCTACGACTTTCAGTCGCGTCACGCTATACCTGTCTATAGTGTTACAGTTTGAGGGTCGTACAGTATGATACGTACACACGCATCACTGTATGCATGTGCATGACTTAATTGTTCGATCAATCACATACATTTTTGTTGACTAACACTGGTACGAACGAAATTACCAAGTAGGTGTATTCCTAGAAATTCTTAGCTTCGCGTTTTGCATATTGCAAGAAGGATTTGTAACATAATACTACGTTACATCGTAATATCTTTAACTGTAGAAGGAATTCTTAGGTTTTTTTTACAGATCTCGCGAAACTAATTTTCCTCTTTTCGACTTGCTTTTACACGTTGCTTATTAAAAATGTAACATTATAATTTAAAATTATAATCTAAAATTTAACTTTCAAATTTATTTTAATTTTATTAAATTTTAATATTACAACTTTTAATTTAATTCAAATTAGAATTTCAAAAGATTGACGAATTCAAACGTCACCAATAATCACATACTGTATAACGATTATTAAAAAGTTTTATTTTCATTTGAAAAGAAATTATTTAAAAAATTTCAAACTATAACTGGAAGTCATGAACCAGAGAAATCATCCTAAAGTTAATTCCAAAATTTTACCTTCATTAATAAAAAATCACTTAAAAATTCACTTTTAACTAGAATAGTAACGAAACGCTAAATAATGCAGTGATTATCCACATATATATGCATTACCTATAGATTGTGCGCGTGAAAAACAAGTTAGAAATTGATCTTTTGGTGAAGCGCAAGCAATGAATGGTTTCATGGATGGTGTACAAAAATTGATTGGATAATTCGAAGGGTGGTTTTGAACACAAAATATAAATACACGAAACTTTATCGGGAAAGTTACTATATCGGAAATTATTCATTATCGTTATTTAACTGGAAAACTATTAATCATATACGACCGAGGTTGAAATATTATTGTGATATCGAAAAATCGACGAAACATTTGTTTTACAAATGTAACATTTCGTTCGTGAAGGAATCGAAAATAAATAAAATATCTACTGTAACTGCTATATATGTATATAAGAATGTATTAGTAATTAAATTATAATTTCTAAGGAGATAAATTTGCAAATGAAAGTAGCACGTTGGAGAAATAATCGAATTTACTGATCAAAATGAGGGAACGAAAGTGACACGTAGTAAGCTAGAAACACGGTTGAAGGCACGTACCTCGTTTCTTGTAACGCGATCCCAATCGATCAGCATAAACTCGAGGCTGACGTTGTTAAGACCATCAGCACCGTTCGGGATGTCAAAATCAAATGATTCGTTAAAGACCGGACTAAGGGTGCGTTTCTTCACGCGCGTCTTCCTCTTCGCTATACGCTGAGAGTTGTACAAAAGATAGATCTTGACGTATGGATCTGCCAGCCCAGTCACGTCCATCTTCGGTAAATTCTGCGCCTTCAGCACAACTACCGTCAATCGGCTGTTGATCGGTTGCCAACAAAGGGAGACTAGCAGTTCACCCCTGCCTTGTGATTGAATCTATAATCACAGACATGATTTCAATTTTTTTTTCACTATAAAATATAACGTTATTTTTTGACAAGTAAATTGACAAGTCATAAAAAGATAGAGATTTTATACTACTTGTATAGTTATCAAGATATCATTTTTTTTAATTTCTTTAACACGACGTTTAGAGTAGCTCGTAGGAAAGAAAATGCAAAAAGTATTTCTATTGCATCGTGCGTTCGAATTTTATCGTATTGAAGCTCGAATAAGGCTTTGCTAATAATAATTAGAACGGAAAAATAAAATTGACCGGATTTTTAGCCTCCTTCTTTTCCTCTTTCTCATCAAGTTTTGCCACATTAACAAACATGTACCTTTTCCTATTGATATTACGAAAAGCTCTCATGGTTTCTTAAATGAAAATATGGCTTTGGATGATCAATCTGTTTGTTAGATAATTAATTAAATAAAATTCGTTCTCGTATCTTTCCTTTTTTCACGAGGAGCTGTAAAAATGTTAATATACAAATTACGTTAATTTTTCGTAATTTTTATTCTCCGCATTATTTTTGTTCGCTGCATTGTGTTGCGTGTGAGAACGGAGAAATAAAATTTTTCGGGAAATGGTTTAACGAACATTTGTTAACGCTAATTGTGAAATTCGACAAAAATTGCAATCTATTAGTAGAGTAACTTGAAAAAGTTAATTTTTCATTAGTACTTTGTTTCTTACCTTTAGACTCCTAGGGCATATTTTTCGACATAATGATATCTCCTGATTATCAGCGTTCTCCAAATCGGGCACCGATGAAAGTGCACATGTCAGTTCACCGATAATATCGTCCCGAGAATATCTATCGAAGCTGAGCACTATAAAGTGCAGACTGATTTTCTGTGAACGATAACGAAAAGATACGTTTTGTTGAGATATCTCGATTTATTTTCTAATTGATCCAATCTTTATATTTATTTATATCTTGAACTTCGACTAATTCTAAATTTAGAATATTTATGTCCTGAACTTAATTCACTTTGAATTTTAAGTGTTATATATATTACAAAATCTTCATTCTCTTTTCTATTTTTATAAATTCATCACATATACATCTTTTCCTATGGACATAGAATAATCAAACATTTCATGCAACGAAGTCTAATTAATAACAATAACATATAACAATAACATATATTGAAACACCAAACGACAAAAGAATTACAAAAGTATTAAGTAGTATCGTCACTTTAACGTTATAGTCATTGGTTTTAACGTCAATTATTTGTTATCACCTCGTTTCGAGGTGACAATAAAGAAAGTAAATAATAAAGAAGTAATCTCAAGCGAATTATTGGATAGCATTGTAATTTCACTTTCGATCGTAATTCTCTATTGTCCATAACAAACTCACTCAAGATTCGCGCTCTTAACATTCGAATACCATTTAATTATTAACGACAAATTAAAACAAAAAGAAATAAACAAATAAAAATCTGTAATTTAATTGTTGCTTTTTAAAAGACAAAAAGTAGAAAGAATTTGTTACCTGAAGCTGGTCCTTCGATATTCCAAAGAACGTGAAATCTTCATCATAGACGGGGTCTCTGGTGTTTCTGAGTACCCTGGTCTTCGCTTGGTGTTGTTTATCCGGCAACAACTTCAATTTCACGTAAGGATCGCTGGTAGCCCTCGCAGGTAGTCCCTTGCAGTTCACCACTGTCACTCCGAGTGCATTTTGTTCGTTTACGTACCGCAATTTGAATACCAATTGACCCATATCGCCTTCGTTATTCTCTGTTCCGTGGTTCTTTTCACGTTCTGTTTTCTCGTTGTTCTCAATTTCCGCCTTGTCTCGTTCATTCTCGATGCTTAGAGTAACCTCGCCAGAAGGTGTCTGAGCCGGAGTGCCTGCAGTTGATCGAACGAGCAACCGATATTTTAATCATCGATAACCCAGTCCCTTCTAACATGTTAATACGCTGGCTTAGAAATAATCTCTACCGAGTACATTCAGTCATTTAGCAATTTAAAGTAATTTTTATCAACCATATTCATTATTTTACGTGGTTAGTACTTTAGAATTTATTTGTCCTAATTTCTCGTTGCTGTACAGCAAGAATTTTTCCTTCCGCGAGTACTGTCTTTTACGTAGAATTGGAATAAATTTTAAATGAACTTCCAAGAGAGGACGGAAGTGTTGCTTCTAAGTTAAACCGTAGCAAACGTCTTTCAGCTACCAAGGTTGTAGAAAGAAGCTTGTATATATATCTTCACTCGTTTCTTACGACGCGATACCGACGGCTAAATAGTCAAATGTTTGATAGTAAAAGTAAAGATGTTAAAATTTATCCGATTCTTGTATCCAATTACAGAAGTAATAACCGGAGGTATTACATTTTGTACAAGTTAAATGGTTATCAACGTGTCACCCCTTAACGCTCGTGTTATTCAGCTAATCGTCCAAAGCGCACAAGCCTATGTCAACCCCTAACCAACCATTTTTAATTCATTCTTCGTGCAAATAAATAATCACGTTTTCGTATTTATAAAAAAAAACGCTTACTTTTCATTTCCTATATTGTGTTTTGCATTTTGTTGTATTATAAACGTAAGATATAGAATTAAAATTACAGAAGGATGCATTAATGTATAGCCAGGAAATAATTCCGCTGAAAACAAAATTGTGCATTTTCGACTGATTCGATTATTAGATTAGAAAAGGGTGTTAATAAACGTACTTGAACGAAGATTTATACCTGTACCCTGAGGTGTTCTTGGCTGTGAACCAGGATTCGACGACTGGGATCCGGTCGGGCTGGGCGTCTGTCCACCTGAACCAGGAGGACTCTTGGCTAGTCCGGTCGGGCTGGGACTCTTCTTCAAGTAGTGACTGGTACTACCGGGACTTTTAACTGCCGTCGGTTTCCTGTGGGGTGGCCTGAACGCCAGGGACTTGTCGGAGTTCAGCTTGGTGTGTTCACGACGTCGTCGACAAAGCCACCAGGTCATGGCGACGGCGCAAAGTAGGAAAACGGCTCCTATACATAGTGCGACTACGGTCGTCGTCGACACTGAAATTCACGCATATTTTTCCTTGAAATTTTGTTACTTTTTACTTATCGACAATTCACTGAATTTTTGTTTTTAATACGCATTTCGCTTGTGAACAATCATTATGGAGGAATTAGCAATCAAGTATATGTATTTTATGTTTAAAACTACTGTACTTACATGTGTATATATAAGTATATTACGTTGGAAGGAATCATCGTATTTCTTATAACATTTTGTAAATATGCGTCGTATTTTTGAATTTTCGTATCTTGCTCTTAAGAACTTAACTTACGAAAAAGATTAAACACATTTTTCTTCCCTTAATTTAACATTCTCAGTTTTATATTTTAACTTACTCTTCCCACTGATTGTAAAAGAATATTTTTTAATTTAATTTCTTATCGCGTGTTTTAATTCCATTACGCGCTTGAATGCAAGTGGCAACCGGTTGTAGTTAATGAGAACTACGGGCCAGGAAAAGATCTATCTAAAATCTGTAGTTATACTTTTTGCGCAATTAGCATCGAAGAAATTAATTCGTACGAAGACGAAAATATATATCGATCAGGGAAGATTTGAATTTCGTAGGAAGGTTAGCCTCTCATTGCTGACTAATAGCAAATCCTGGTAACGTTAAATCATCGTGACAACGTGCGCGTCTTATTTGCTAGTTTAATCAAATCTCGTAAACGTCACGAATCGATCAAAAATAAGACGAGTTCCAATAAAAGTCACGCAATGTTGCTAAAATACAATTCATGCTGTTTTTATATCTGTCTTAATAACTTTTTCGTTGAAATATTATAAGAAACACTCGAATTTCATCCCCTATTCAGATTGCTGTATTTAAGTTTATACTTCATCACGAATAACATGATCATCAAGTTTTTCTATAGCAAGTTATGGAACCGTATGGGTTCGTAACGTCGACCCCAAAACATCCCAAAGCAGCATCAACCGTCGAATCTACGTATATACGTGAACTAATTGATACTGATAATACAAGCATCGACTGACAAATATCACATGTTGTTGTGTGTCGTTAGCCGTAAAATCAATCATCCTCCACTATATGCATACCTCGTCGAATTGAAGCAATTTATTAAATCATTCATCAACCATTGCGATTATATGTATAATTCTAAAGTAGTTAGTCTACGTTGACTCATCTACAAGCAGTTAACAGTACGAAGCAACGAGAGCAAATTCGAAAGTAATTTACTTTGATTCAACTACAAGCAGTTACAAACAACGAGAAGAAATAAAAGAAAAGCGATCCCAATCGATGGAAACACCCAGTCACGAAACGCACAAGATTACGCGGTGTAACAGCTGTCTGCGGTTATCGGCGCCACGATTTCCTCGATCCCGAACCAGTGTCCCATTCGAATCAGTCGAATGGCATCTTCGAAATCGAATTATCCCCGAAAGAAGGAGAAACGATGCACGATGGTGTAATCGCGTAAATCGAGCAAAGAGCTCGGAATCGTGGTTGCGAAGGAGGATCGATGTCGGTTGAATCACGAGGATTGCCCGGTTCGAAGAAGATACGCAAAAAAGGCTAAGGCAAGTCGAATTTCACGTGAACGTGGTCCACTCACCGAAATCGACGGGTCGAATCACAGGTCCGTCTTCCGTCACTCCTCCGACCATGTTCGGCCACGTTTTCCTCCGTCTATTTGGACGCTTTTATCCGCGTAAGTTACTCGGCCACGACGCACTGAACGAATATTTACGGCGTGCGGACCGTTCGTGGTATTCTGAGGCGACCATCGGACGAAATGCTCCGATCAATAGTAACGTCCGGGGCTTGCGCGGAATAGACGTCGCTGGAAAAGGAACCAACGACGACCACGACGCCGACGATCAAGACGGTGACGACGACCATGACGCCAGGGACAATGCTGTTTCGATGGTCGTACGACGAAAGAAGGGCCCCCGTCCCTGCAGGTAACGAAGGATTTCACAGGATGATGCACTTGAGGGGAAGTGGCGCAACCAGGGGTCGAATCGACGGGATATCGATTGTTGGAGTAGCTTGGTTTTAGAACTGATATTCTGAGAAACGATAGGATGACTAGTTTTTATTACCCACGAAGGATGACTCATGATGGAAGAGGGATTTCAGGGAAAAGGGAAGAGGAATTAAAAGATTTGCGCGCGTTTCTGATAATCCTGGGATTTTGAAGCCCGAGAGAGTTAAGGTGGTGTTTTGTTTTTGACGTGTCACGGTGAGCGTGATACGATTGAGAAAGAGTTTGGAGATAGCGAGAACTGAATGATAACATGTTTTATGTAATTTTTCTTATTTTTAGGATCAATTCCCCTCTATATTTTTAATATAGAGTATCGATACAAATATGTACGTTCCTTTTATCGTTTAGTCATTACGTTGAAAGCATATTCATACGCTTTTATAACCGTCAGAATATTTCATCGTGGAATTCATTTTTGTTTTTGCAATGTAAGGCCAATACCGACCCGGGTAACGTACTGATTTTTAAGGAAACAATAGGTAATATCTATCTATATTTATATTTGGGCGTGGACTACAGGTACAATGGACCCTTCTGCATGAAACTGACGTACTTACATATTTATAATTTAAATGTTTTGTTTTAACAATCTTCATTGATACGTTTTGAAATACCGATAAAAATATTGCGATATAGTAATACCGAAGAAATTATTATATAAATACTAATAATATAGAAATTTTGCATGTTCAGGAAGAATTATGCTGCGATATTTTTAATTATTTACTTCGGACGATATTATTATCATATTTATATTAGTTATGTTTATTAAAGTTAATTTATTTTCACCCCTTCGGTAAAATGGAGAAAGCATCAAAGTCGAAGGGAAAGGTGAGACTAAAAGTAAAACTGCAACTTTAATCCACTTCGCGCGAGTTCTGTTTTGAATTATCGATTTACATTACAGCTAACATACGGAAGATAAGTCTCTATGAGTCATCTATCGCCTCAAACCTTCTAATTAAGTGAATAAATTAACGTTCGCATGATGGCACGAATCACGCATAAATTGCGTATTTTATGTTACTAATTAAATTAAAACGTCATATTTCTTACACTTATAATCTCAGAAATATATGTCAAATATACGTATACAAACAATTTCTTTGTCTAAATTGAAGAAATTCCTTAAAACCGCCCAATATTTTAGAAATATATCTCTTGCCTTTTGTAATGTTAAATTTTTCTTCGTATAAAATTTGTCCAAAATTTATTCATACAAATAACATTTCCACTGGATCGAAATATCGATGAAGGCCGTGTTGCGCATACATACGAGTGTATTCGTAACTGTGAAATATTTTTGAGGATCGAATACTAACCTTCTCATTCACGTGGACAGGTTCGTATTTTCTGTGTCCGAAAACACAAGCGATGATGTTCGACGTGAAAATAAATTTCCGTAAAATATCGTGTACGCAGAGCGCGACACGACGTGTGCACATCTACTACATTTTTTAAACGAATTGGGATTACGTGAGTGACAGATAACTGCTCTCATTTTCAAGCTTTTATAGAAATTATTACTAAATCTTTAACGATCGCGTAAATCTTTTTTTTTTTTTAGAAAAGAATAGAATAGATTTTCAATCAAAATAAAGAAATTCATTCGAGTCTTATTAATAATTGGTCTTTATACATGCTTTTTACGTAAATGCATTTCTTCAAAAAGTTTATCTATAATAATTTTGTACTTTTCTACTTATAATCTTCATTTGTAATCGTTATTTTATTTCGTACAATATCGATATTTATTTTTATTGTTTGACGTTTTAATTTTTACTTTTATCTTTAGATTACTCTTTTGGTATTTTCCCCATGATCTATAAAATATTATGGTGTTAAAAATAAAACAGTTGTATTTGAAAGTAATTTCTAAAAATAGCTATTAATTTTAAATCATTGGTATTTTTAGCGACATATCATTGATAGGAAATTTAGGATCTCTTTAAATACAAGCTATATTAAGGACTATCGTATAAACGAACTTTGATCATTCCGTTAATTATAATTTAAGCAGATAACTGATAAAAGTGATGACTCGTTTAATTATCTTAGCAAATTGGAAGAGTCCGACCATTTGAGGATAAGAGTTAGCTTTATTACCAGCCGTCTTCGTCAATTACATCATCGCTATCTTATCTGTTATCCGCCTATGACGTCATTAGACTTGAATAAAAGCATGCGCGTTTCCATCACGAGGCTACAGCGCCATGATACGTGAAAACACTTTACCTGGGCGCATGTTTATCCACGCTTAACCAATGGGGCCAACGTAATGTTGTTACGTCATCGTTGATAGAACGCGTGTATATGGGAAGCTTCAAAAGTGGTGAGCATAATTTTAAAAGTACTAATATTCAGGAGCTTCTAAATGGCCATATAAATATTGATGGTATAATATTCTTCAATAATCGTCGTATTTTCACGTTATCACTGACGCAGTGTGGATATATGGGATGCTTAAAAACTGGAAAAAGATGTGTACCAAAATGATGAGAGAAATTATTTGAATTATTATCTCGTTTGTTTTGCTTCCTGCATTACATATCTTTTACGAAACTTCGTCATTTCAACTGCATTCATAGAAGCAGATAATACATATGCATGTTAACCACGGAGCAGTTGTATCATCGATATAATAGCAAATATTATAATACGTAAAATAGTGATAAAGTGAAAAGTGACGTTAAGTTTATCATTTACTATTCTACTGTACTTTGATCTTTTACTGTACCTGATACTAATGATCGAAGTGCACATAACGAATCTAACGCCGCCTTATTTTTTATCACTGCTAGGCCTGATAGCTAAGGTCAAAGTGTAGCAAAATAGTAAATATTGAATTTAACGTCACTTTCCAATTCTCTTTGAATCATAACCTCTCTTTTAGATTTTTCAGCGCGAGAGTAACAAGCGCCCTTGTCAATAATCCGTTTGAAATGGCCTGTAGTATCGTTCTACCAGCACTGCGTCAGTTGGTATGTGCGCAGAAGACAAATATCGAATGGTACGTAGTAACGTGGACTCGTAACTACGATCAGACCGGCTTTTACGAGCGGCTCGATATAGCCGCGCTGCGTGTGCTCAGTGTGTGGAACAAGAACGACGGATGAACGACCGTATGTTGGACGATCGCATATCTATCCCAGAACGTCACTGGAATAATCAATAAATAAAAAAACAAGACGAATTTATAAATCGAGTGACCGCGAAAGGTGTGACCGTGTTGCAACAGACATGGGACTAAAGGATTTCCGAATAATCTACGACAATCCTTGGGGGACTTATTATCCAGGACAGACCGTCAGTGGAAATATCATCGTGGTATTAAACAGTACGAAGAAGATTCGTGGTATGTTATGTATATTCGGAAGTATTGTCGAGTGACTCAGTCAGACGATGTTATTTCCGGATGAGTAATATGTGATAGTATATACTCGATTAGTAATATCTAGAGATCGACAGGTGTTTCTAAGTGTTCGAGATACGCGACATTCATATGGCTTTCTTATTGGAAATACGGCTGTGCGTTGCCGGGCAGATCATGATGTGTAGTGCATTTTGCAAATTCGAGGATATATGCCGTATTAGAAAATAAGGAGTTGTAGTGGTAGTAAGTACGAAGAAGTAACGAGAATTATTTGTACTATTCTTCGTTTAGTTAGATAATTTAAACGAAGAAAGATCTGTAATTTAAATGAAAAAAGTCTTTGAAGAATTAAAGAATGACTATAAACATTTCGTACATTTAGAAAAGTAAATTTTGCTCAAATTTAAATAGCAAAGGAATAAGTGAAATTATTTTAAGTATTTTCTATTAAGGAAATATTGTTAAATTATTTCCCATCTGTAAGAACTCTAAAAAGTTAAAGCGAATGTGGAACAAAGAACTATTACTTGAATGTGGGAGAAACTATGTATAATATTAGATGCATTCTCCGTATACTGCTTATGTAGGAGCATGTTCTATTCTAAGTTTCCTTCTAATTTCGAAATGATATCCGATGTATATTGTCGAGCTCCTGTCGCCGCATTCCTGTGGAGAATATTTTTTTCTTCTTTGTGGTAAGGTGTAGTTTAATTATAGCACGACCATACACACCCGCACAGTGGAAATGAAAAGCGGCGATCCGCCGTGGAACACTTGTTTTCGTCACGCTGTATTGTATTACTATATTATATATAACACTATTCTTCTAATTACTTTACTATAGCTAATATCCTATTTTAGTATTGATACTATTTCTTCGCTGTAATATTATTTGATATCATTATTTACTATTGTATTACAGTCTCACATATGATTGATAGTATTGTGATTAACTTAATTTTTCTGAAATTTGTATATATTATTATTGCTTATTTTTGCTAATTAGTTTTATGATTTTATGCCTTATTACATTTTATTCTTGTAACATTTTTAACAGATCACGAACGTTTCTTCTATAAGCGATGCTATTTATATTTTAAATTTATGTCAGCCACATAGAAATATTCTATAGGATTCTCTCGTGGTGCGATATTCTTGACATTTATTTGACGTTGATGTAATGTTTTATTAGCATCGGCTTGCGGTTGGCTCGCGGTTAATTTTACACCATTATCTCATTGTTAATGGTAATTTCAAAAATGTGTCACTTTCTGTTTAAACCGAGCAATGTGAAACGCCTTAAATAATTGAAAGTATGGATAATTTTGCTATTCAGAGTTATCTGAAATCGAGTTAAACGTTAGAACCATACAAGACAATGTATACTATCACATATTATATATACATTTATATCATACGCAATGAAATGGAGTAACAAAACTATTTAATTTCAGTATTAAATTACATATATATTACCTAAGGCGAAGATGTGAAGAAAGTAATAATCAGTTTTCAATGTTCTCAAAAACAATACCTCAATCTTACTCATATTGTATCGGAGTACAATTGTATTCAATTGTACTTAAATCAATATGTGATTTCAATTAGATAAATTTAAAAACCATTACCGTATGCAATATGAAACTAAGATTGATGAATTTGAACTATATGTAATTTCTCTTTATAGTATAGAATGTCATATGTATACGATATTCTATAATTTATGTAAGAGAAATATCAATTGATTAATAATAATATCTAACAATTTCATTATTTTTCCAGGCATATGCGTAAAAATAAAAGGTGTAGCGAACACATGTTGGACAACAGACAAACAGGATATGGATGAGAGAGGACAGTACAGAGATGGAACTCAGACGGTCACCGCACATGAAGAATACTTCGATACAAAGTATTATCTTGTTGGATCAGCTTCTGGTAAAATTTTACCTTAAATTATTTCATTGGTTAGAACTTTCATTGGAAAAAGTAATAAATTTTCTTTAGGAGGTGAAATCGAGATACAAGGCGGCGAGCATAAATTCCCGTTTCAATGTATTCTACCCATGAATTTACCCAGCAGTTTCGAGTCCGATTTTGGCCACGTTCGGTATACAGTCAAAGCGACTCTGGATCGCCCTTGGAAATTCGATCAAGAAGTAAAGAGCCCTTTTACAGTGGTGTCGCCTTTTGACCTTAATCAAGAAGCAAGATCCTTGGTACGTATTCATCAGAAAATTCCCCATTCAGTGAAAATTTAGTGAACGTTTCACGATTGAAACTGAAGCTACGAATAATTTACATTCGTTAAACAGTTATGGGAACACTCTTAGTTTCTTAAAATTTGGCATACATTTCGAAGTAGAAAATTAAATCGAGAGTGAAATTTTTCATATTTAAAATCTATAAAAATTGCAGCAAAATTATGTTTCATAGTTTAGCTTTTGCACATACAGTTGATCTAGTAAAATTTTATTATGGTATAAAGAAACGCATACATTTTCAGGAAAAAGTGCAAGTAGAAATGAGCAAGACATTTTGCTGCTTATGTTGCGGAACGCCAACATTGACTGTTAACTATTCGTTACCAGTGAGGGGATATGTACCAGGTCAAATAATGCCAATAAAAGTGAACGTTGAAAATTTGTCAGGAGTCACTGTGGAGTCTGTAAAACTCATTTTGTGTAAGGTATATACAGTTTGACGATGCTGACAAATATGCGATATCGGTGAAAATATTTCGAGATAATAATGGAATCACATGAAGTCTAGATCGTGACTTTTCGGGCTACCACACCGACCACTGATACTAAAACGGAGGAAATTGTGGTAGCGGAAGTTGCCAAAGGACCCGTCGAAGGACACGGAACTGCAGATTATGAACAGAAGCTCGATATCCCTCCACTTCCTCCATCAAACTTGACGAATTGTGGAATTATTGATCTGGAATATAATCTTAAAGTCGTAGCTTGTGTCTCAGGATGGTTAGTATATGTTACCTTATGCAGAATATTTTATTTGTGAATTAATTAATTTTTATATATGCAAAAGTTATTAATTTGTATACTATTAATTTTACTATAAGAGAATTTTTTTTAACGTTACATGTTTCAAATGAAATTAAATAGATGCGCTATTACATTCGTGAAGCATTATAAATAAATCAGTGCTATTTACTATTTGTATGATACGATGATACTATGACTCATCGAGTGATTTGTAAAGAATGGCAATTGCACGACACAATAGGAAATTGGCCCTATAAAACCGATTCTAGTTGCTCGTTAAAATGTTTTTGAATGAGTTAGAACGGTTGATTCTATGTTAGGTACCATCGAAATTTGACGCAGAACACCCTTATATTCGTGGGCACGGTGCCATTAGTAAATTATCAAACTCCAAGTGCTCCATCGGCCGAAGGATATCCACAACCCTCAGAAATTGGATGGACGATGACAGGAATTCCAGTTTCAAACGTTGACGGAAGTCCACCATCGAATTTGTACCCTAATCTGCGTAAGAATATTTTCATGTATTTCTTATAATTATATAGTTTTAAGAATATATAGTTTAAAGAATATAGTTTAACAGTAGTTAATGTATAAAATTATATAGCTCCACCATCGTACGAAGAATCAACCAATGGTGCTAGAAGTCTGTGGGAACGTGGTGAATCCGAGTACGTTTTTGGTGTGTCGAATCGTTTCGCGCCAAAATATCCCGTGTTCAATTTTGCGGCGAATCAGTAAACAACAAAATGAAATAATTTGGTGCTTTGTTTTGAGAAAGAAAAGCGAAAGTCATACACGCGTTACATATTACAGTCTGTAAAACAGATTCTAGGAGCTTTGATCGAAATTAGGAGTTCGCGATTGTGTATGTTGTTTAAGCTGATAGCCTGAATTAAGAGTTGTTCAAGCACGCCTTGCTTAACATTTTTTAAAACAGAAGGATGCGGATAAAATAATTAACCAAAGCAAATCCCAAGAAAATAATTATTTAAAGCATAAGAATGACAGTATAATTTAATTTATGTAATTTCTCATTAGGGATATTACTTTTTGATTGAGATGCGGGTTAGCCATATACCACTAATGTCAAACATTGTAATTAGTTTTGAAGATTGCATTTCTGCAACGAAGAAATCGTTCTGATTAATTAAGGCGCACAATTAGAAAATACTCAAAATGCAAAAAAATACTATGCATATTTTTCTATGATATATTTCGTAGGAATGACTACAATCTAAAGCAATATTTAACATTTTTAAACTGCCGATACGAGAATATTTAGCTTTTATGATAATTTGTTTGAGTCACATTTTTATATGTATATAATTATATGCTATCATTAGTTATATTAATATATTGTGTATAATGAAGATACAAATCCCTAAATTTGTATTTGTATCTATCTTGTTGTCAATAAAACGTTCTTTTTCATATATTTACGATATTTAATTATATACAGTTGAATTATATTAACTGTCATTAAGGGAAAATTGCTGTCATCTGGTATCGCCTATATATAAGTACAGGCTTGACTTTATATGCCAAATTAATTAAACATTATAATGTTACTGAATTATTGCAAAAAAATTCTACATAAGTAAGTAGAATGCAATTACGATACAATCGTTTACTGTGCAGACACTAGTTTCCATTCTAAGATAAATATCTTCATTAATTTGATATTTGTAAGTATAATACTACACTAGATTAAGTTTGATTTCATATTATCTTTTCGTATAATAAAGTAATCAATTTATGAGATAAATAAATATCTATCTATAATTCCTATCCTTCGTGTGTTATTATTTTTTATTATTGTTATTCTATCAATATATTTAATAAAATGTACGAGTAAAACATTTCGGAAATGTTATATACTATTACATGCTCAATAGATTACAGTTACATTCATCTCATTTCTGATCTTACTTTTCAGTCTTGTACTTTAATGAAGTCCCAGTTACTCAACCTTGTATGTGCAGGAATGTTCTTACCTACTGTAGTTACGGTAGACGCGTAAAAGGCTGTTCGAGAATCAAACGAATAACTCTCCAATAAATTAAAATCAATTTCTTAAATTAAAAATAAATTAAACAAATGAAATGAGTTTCTTCAAATAATTGTAAATTAATCAAAATTTTTAACGAACTAAAATTTCCCGTTTTATCGACGCCTTTCATGCGATTATAATTACTTAAAATCTTAAGTTTCAGTATATGTAAATTATAATAGTATATAGCAATTTTGTCAACTAAATTAGTCGATCACTTCTTTCGTTCAAGAATCTAATTCCATCGAAAAATGAATAATATAGCTGTGTTAAAAATAAAAACGCTTTATATCTTATTCTCTGCTCACGACATGGGCGTTCAAGGTGTCTATTGATTTCACGTTAATCATGTTTTGCGGGAAGATCTCTATCGATAACTTCGTCATATCGAGGAATGATTCGTCACACACGGTATTTCTTATCTATTTGCTGCATCTAGACAATACATGACTCGATATCGTGCTGCTACATTTTTATTGCGGAACGGATCCTATCAGTGGCACAACGTTAAATTCGATTCACGGGGTCGCCTTATTTTTCAAGTTTCAACTTTAAATCGATAGAACCGTTGTGTTTCCCCTTTGATTTTATAACGGAATTGCGTATCATTTAAATTGAAATGAAACTCCAGAGAGTTTGTAGAAAATAATTTTTGTCGCTAACAACACAATTATTATTTGCAATTTTTCATTTGAAATGAACTCGAAAAGAATTTCTCGTACTCACACTAATGAGATTGGCCTTTAATACTTGTTTTTAATGAATCTGTATAAATATTCTCGAGTTCTTTCGTCAACTGACCACTACTATCCCTTCCATTTCTCTCGGCTCACTAAGCCTTGTTTCGCTAACTGGCCGCGAATTCTCAATAGTGTGATGCATAGCTTTCAACTAATAATATAATATATAAAAATAAGGAAATATAAATGTTTTCTTATTTGAAACTAGTAATCAAACAAAATAATTTCATCCACGTTTTTTCTTCGCGTATTAATTATTTTAATTCTCTACTGAATTTTCGTTCATTATTTCTAGAAACAACTTTAATTACTTTATAACCCGTGTATATATTAGGTATATACAAACTATTTTTGCAGAAATTCGTATAGTGCTGTCCATGAATGGACGGACCTTCGATTGGACCAGAGAAATTTGAGTAGAAATGATATCGAGTACGGATACATCTAACTTAAATTCCTTATTAACTCTTATATGCTAGTATAGCTAGCATATCCCTAGATCTTTTCTACTTTTGTTCCTTCTAAACTAGAACGAAAAATATTTTGTCGTATAGCGCGAAAGAACTTTCTTTTATCTATAGCGCACTTGCATGGCGTGAAGATTTACGAAACTCCTAATATAACAGAAATTATATCTTATATACAAAAGCTAGGAAAAATGAGACAGAATCAGAATTGCATTTCTAGTTCGATGCACAGTGGTGACAAAAAGTATTTGTGCATACCCTTATTTCCTAATGACGCATTTCTTTTGCAGTCAGATGAAAATACTATTGTACGAAATGGCCCGAAATTTGATATGCTCCTAACCTAACTAATTGCTATATAAATGCTATATTAAATACAATGGTGTAGAGATACTTTTCGTAGCCACTGTAGGAACACAAAGGGTTAAGTTAATGGAACTATATTCCTATTGTATGTGGATCGAACAGAAGCTCCGTTGATTCGAGTGTTAACGAGGTCTCCTGTGATATCGTGCAAGAGTCGAACATCGACGTATCGCGGTCACAGAGGTATCACGTTTCAATTCTACTCGTGTATAATACATAACTACGTATTGCGATGTTCAATATACCGTATAAGTGTTAGCCGCTAGTTGGACAAATGAGGCGTTAAATTTCAACCAATTTTAACGTACCGCTGAACCATAATCTATTGTTACGTAAGTTACATTCGAAACGTTGTCGCTAATTAAAGCATCGTGGTTTATAATTGAACGTGTCGGGTTGTCCAGCTCGACTCGTCGATGCTCTAATTTAGCCGGTTAAATTTCCATATTTGGAATTTATAGAGGCTCGGTGGAGTGACGTATTATCGCTATTCCACGTTCGATATCGTTGGACATGCAATAGCAAATTTCTAAGGCGTGGCAACGTTTACTCTCGATCGAGGTAATTACATATTACTACACAAATACGCCCAGATGTTTTGATATTCCGTCGTGTTTAAACGATTATGGTACCGGAGATTGCTAAGTAAGAGACCCCGTGTGTTGCAATTTACATGTTTCAAATTGATTTAAATGCGAATGAAGTATAGTATTTCAACTTCTTTCTGGCAACGACACTGGTAATATGAAAATTTTAGATCACAAACTTTCACGATCATTATTAAGATGATATATCTGCGGTTCTTTTATTAATTGAGAACACATTTGTGATTGTTTGTGGGCGAAGTTCGATTTTAAAACAAATATGGAAAAATGTAAGCTCTGAAACATACCGGAAAATTAAGTGACCGTCTAAGGCTGATCGATTACGTGGAAGTATCACTGGGACGGTTTTGCGTCCTTGAGAGTAGCAAATGAAATATTCGTAGACTATGGTCTAACTTTTGTGCGGATGTTCAACTAGCAAGGATAGTATGGATTACGATAGAAGCAGGCTGATTTTTGTCCAGTTGTTTGAAAATTTTCATTACGAAGAACATGGGACACACGTGTCTTTAATCAACAGCCGTAAAAATACGACCATTCGGATGATAATTTAATTGCAATAGTAATTCTCTTATGTTTGAAAATAATATTTTAATTTGCATGATAATTCTTTTTACGATCGTGCGATCGAATATTGCAAGCTTGAAGTTCAGAATTAACATGTTAATATATGTATATGTATTTCTCTCCTTTTTAATATATATATATATATATTTATTATATATTAAATAATATATACTTATAATATGAATATATAATATAATATTAAATATAATATTATATATTTTAATTATATTGATAATATAGATATTAATTATATAATGTAATGCGTATAAAATAATATATCAGTCGTGTTGAAATTTTTCACCAATTAATCATTCTGATGGTTTCATATTAATTTTCTTACTCGAAGTAATGAATAGATAATAAAATGCATTTTATTTGAACCTATATCTAAATATGTATGTATTCACTATCGTGTCATTTTGCAGTTATTTGTAATTCATTTGGAACGAAACAAGTGCAGTAGATGAGTAGGTAAGCAATTTGAACTGGAAAGTATAAAGTGGTAGATACGTAATGCGTGTAAAATTTCTATGAAATGGATATACAGCAATCAAAATTTAAAGTTTTTTGCGGTTATAATTATTGTATAACACAGATTTAATTCATTTCATTTCATTTTTATAAATTCAGAGAGGAACTTTTATCTGTTTCTATCAAGTATGATATTCGAA
Organism: Bombus soroeensis; assembly: GCA_014737365.1. Taxonomy (NCBI): domain Eukaryota; kingdom Metazoa; phylum Arthropoda; class Insecta; order Hymenoptera; family Apidae; genus Bombus; species Bombus soroeensis. The sequence continues at coordinate 2,834,674 of JACXIL010000218.1, read as the reverse complement.
AGTAAAAAAAATTTATTAAATGTAAAAAATTGTAAAAAGGAAGATGTAAAAAATTATTAATAAAATTAATTACAAATAATACAATTTTATCACTGTATGTTAAAAAATGCTACTATGATTATATAAGAAAAACTACAACTTTCTAACGAGGTGTTTAATATTTTAAACATTTCAACACAACAAATTATCCTTACTGATATTAAATTGAGTAGCTTGAAAGCCTTAGCATACAAAATTAGTCCATTAAAAAGTCATTATCACCTAGAGTATGCCATGTTTCTTTCATCCCTTCATCGTTTCACTTTCCTAAATTGCTCAGGAACTTGATCCTCTAATTTATTTTGAATAGTGTATTTTCCTTTATCTACCGTGTTATTTAACATAAAATGAACGGATAGTCCAGTTTATTCGTAATTAACCATCTGACCAGCCATACATGTTTGTATAAAATACAGTTCCCTTTCTAAATTCTTCTAAGTTAATTACATATTTTCTTTGTTTTGTTGTGTTTTATATTTAGCTGTACTATATTTCAATTTGTTGAATTTTATAAATAAAATAGTAAGTAGTAAACTAGTACATATTGTTATTGTTTCATTTGGCTTTTTTAGATAACGAAAGATCTTAAAAATGGTCGATCTAGAGTTTGTCTATAATAACGTAAATAGGTATAGAATATTTTATCTATTACACTCAATTACATGTTGATCGAATAATTGATCACTTCAACTACTCTAATAAAAATTATTACAAAATACACGACTATCACATTATGTATATATATATTTTTTATACTAGCAGTTACGTTACATCCCCTTGTAAAAAAAGTATTAAATTATAAAAAGTTTCGATTTTGCATATATTGTTTGACCTCTACCAAACATGGGAGCGCATACAAGTCAGATGCCAGGTTATTTTTCAGCTTCTACAACGGATCGAGATAAAATATACCCTATTTTCTTTCCTAAAAATTAAGCTCTACACCAGAGAAAATCCTATCAAAATCCGTTCAAAGTAGTTCTTACTTTTAGTGGTTTTAACAAGTAGTGATATAAGTACAAAGGAACAGACAAAAATTGCAAAGATTAGCTTTTTAGACTCCATAATTTATGGCTGTTCCTGAATGACTTTTATGTTGTTTATTCAATGTATAAATACAACCCTTCTACTGTTCGATTACGTGTGTAGATTGTATAAATTAATTTTGAAGTTCAAAGTCACAGAATAAGCCAGCTTTTGTTTACGAATAGCCTGGTAAGATTCCAAGCGTTACAGTTGGCGCGCCTGCTTAATGAGCCGAGGGGCACGATGCGCGTGAACGTATGCGCGATGGATGGAGGCGCGCGTGTACGCCTCCTGTCAGAGCTGTCCGTCCGTAACGCCGCAGGACGAGTTGTCTCCGTAGAAAAGCCGCCTATGGTGGTAGTGGTAGCTCGCGAGTCTCTCCAGGGACCATTTTTTTTCTACATTGCCCTACAGCTTTTCGCGCACAATCGATAGTCAAAGCGTGTGTGTCTCACGCGTCACGGCGTATACACGTGTACGCGAATGGATCGCTGGTACACGTGCCTGTCATCGTAGACAGGTGCAGATCCACGGTGGTTTCCTCTCCATTCTCGGTTTGCTGTCATAATTTTGTGCAAGCAAGTGAACAATGAACAATTCTTGGTTAGCAAGCGCAGGAATCGATGCGACCAGGACGTCTCGAGGAATCCTCGTCACATACCTTCGAATGCATTGGTGATCTGGTGATTGGTAATATGTGATCTGGATAATAGTTTGTTTCTCCGTATTATCTCTCTCTTGGTACACATCTCGTTCTTCTGGGCTGTTATCATAACAGGTAAGCATTTATTTTTGTATTATTAGGCGTGTGATCGTTGACTTGCTTTTGTTTTGGGTTCCTCTTTGATAGTAAATTTGACTTACGATGTAAAGTTATGTTATATTTTCTTGTTAGGAAATTTTAATGGGCTCACTAGTTGGGAAGCAACACAACCTAAAAACGAGGGATGTTATATACGATAATGATGTTAAAGAGTTGTTATACAGATGTTAAAGAGATTCTTTTGTATTGATTGCTACATGGTAAAGTGAATAAATAATTCGAATAATTGGAAATTTATAGATTCTTGCATTTTGGTCATGCAATTGAGAAACAATATTGGAAACGATACGACGTTAACAACAATTTCACTGAACTATGTCAGCTAATTAATCAAATGTTAAGAAAGAAAAAGAAGTGTAGCTCATGTTTTTTTACGATGACACTTTTATCGAATACCTTGAACATTTTTACGATATTGGATACTTGAGCGAACGATAAAATTACTCGAGTACGTGATCTTTTAATTATTTTTTCATCTTCGCTGAGAATATCGTATGTTTATTATAAAACGATGAAATTGTGTTCGTTACAAAGCTTACTACATATAGGTAAAATAGTATGCTAAAAATATTGAACTGCATAATATAAATTCTCTGCCCAATCATCTATGACAACTACTTCAAAAATACAAATTATTATGTTATGTATAAAACAGAGATTAATTCACATCATTAAGTTATTAGAATATAAAAGTTATTGATAAAACTATATATACTCTGTAATATTTATCTCATTATTGTAACGATTTATTAATGCCCTAACGTTTTTAAAAATGTATGTCACGAATTCTTAATTTCACCCTGGAGTGAAATCCATATCTGCCTTGTGTTTGATCCTCATCACTTGTACTTACTTAATTACCCACTTCGTTTAATACAATTTCTTTTATTTCGCGTATCATCTATAATATTAAGCATTCGGTGAATTACCTTTAGTTTTTCATTAGATCGAGTATCAAGATAAGAAATACATTTTCTAGCGTGTTTTCGGCGATTCATCCGCGTAGTCGATAATTGACGCGGGTGAGTAACCCGAAGGTTTGCGTTTCGTGAGTAATCGGGGTCGAAGTTCAGAGCACATGCTAGGGTTATGTGAGCTCGAGATATTTATGAAATTTCATTATGCTAATTATTAGTAGAGAAACAAGCGATGTAATTAACGAATTAATATACGCGTGAAGTAATAAGATCAGTGGTATCTTCTGCACGCAGTGTTCTATTTAAACAACCTTTTCCTAGATTAGCGAGGAACATGAATGTTTCGTTAAAAATAAACATGTAACTTTGTCGCCATAAGTGGCAGAAGGTCTTCTATTTCGTTGAAAATTACTTTCGCTGATTTCTATATATGATGTAATATTATAGAAACGACGAATAATTATATACATGGCAGGAATTTTTCCGAAGATAGAACAAGAATATTATAATTAATAAAAATTAAAAAATTTGAAATTATTACGAAAGTTATATTACATGTAAATTATAGCGTTTTGTTGATTAATTAGTTACCTGTACGTTAATTCTCAGATATCTTATTATATGGATATATTAGCGATATTTAATGAACCATTCATTCAAATCATTTCTGATTCTATGGAAAGGGGCCCAATGTTATTTCTACCGAGAATTACTTGTACATAATTGAAATTGAAATTTTGTTGCTCGCTGTTCACTTTCATCCAGTTAAAACACGACGACACCACATTTACATCATTGATACACCGAGTATTTCGCGCATGTACATACGTAGCTCGTTTTTCGTGTCACGTTCTCATTGTTCCGCGAAATACGCCATCGCGAATTGAGCCTATTTTTCGGAGAGTGGGCTAACAATGAAACGAGTACATATTTTTGTTTGTGTGAAGCGGTACGGAAGTAATTGATTACCGTGTGTTGCAACGATCTATTTGCAATTGGTCGAATTTTGCTGATAGCGGAAAATGTAGTGGGAAAGTGACATCTTTGCTGAGGATACAATTTTTATTTTTTTAGAATATTTTCGAATAAACATTTTTGTTTATTTTCAACATGAAACGATTTACCACTTTACAGCGAGATTGTAAAATCCATCAGTAAACCAAGTAATCGTGTTTTGGTTGTCAGGATGAAAGAATTGACAGACATATGGACACATGCGGACTTAGAACTGAACGCACAATCCTGGAATGAAATTTTTAATAAATAGTCTACTATGTTTGTACCTTATATACGTATACTAATAAATATTTGCATTTTTTTTATTTGCAAATCAAATTCCGTTAATTGTGTGTTGTTATTTTCTCTCATGGTGTGAGTTCTTAAAACAGAAATGGGTCTACACCCCTAAGACATTATTCAGCAGCCGTTGAATGATTTAATTTGCATGTAAATTTCAGCCATCAAAATTCATTTAATATTTATATGCTTCATCTCGTACTCACAAACAATATTATAATATGTTTTTACCTTTTGATGAACACTAATAATTCTGTAGATATATTGTAATGCTGTAGAAACAATATTAAATTGTCATACATCTGTTTCTATACTTCTCATCATTATTCGCATAAAACAATAACAATTTTGCACAATATGTGCACACTCATACATATACGTTATGTGAGTGATTTTTCATAGAATCGTAGGATGAATTTTGCCCTGACATAATACGCGCCACATTCGAGCCTAATACGACGTGAAGCTTTTATCCCATTGACTTCTTAGCCAAAGTTGCCGATTTTATAAAGTTTCCAACATGGTGCGATAATGAAACATAAAGAAAAGCATACCTGACTGAGTACAACTACCTGTTATCATCGAATGACTTTACCACGATTTAGTACCGACATTTATGCCATTTTCCTCTACGCTGGAAAAATATCGATCCTGCTTAAATTATTTAATGACACCCTATGTGACTTACAGTGATTGCCTCTGGGTAATTTGCTTAATTATGCATCGATTTATGCTCGCTATTCTACATCTGTGTAGTATGCAACTGTTACTACTATTCTGACCTATATACATATATTCTGATTATTATCCTGACAGTATCTGAATACGTATCGACGTTCACAAGAGTTTCTTTTATTATATAATATTATATAATAACATTTATTAATATTGTATAACGACAAATTATTAATATTATATAATAACATAAAATTATTCGAAGATTCTTAGGATCAATTTCTAGGTTTACGATTCTGGATATTTATTTAATTCTCTGATTAAGATTTTACCATCAAAGTTCTACTGAAAGCAACGAGGTTCTGGTGCCTTCGAGGTACAACACGCGGAAATGTGCTTTTCGGGCCATTTTTCTTTAGGAATATGTATGATGTTATATTTTGTTTATACTAGATTTGTTTTCACGAAAACGAGCTTATGTGCTACGACGAAGATATATTAATTCAGATAATTTTAAGTTTCACCAAAAATTTCATTGTTTCGAAATTGACACTTATTTTGTGACGATATAGTTGTAATCGAAGACCAAATGTATTTTCTCTCTTACGTTTCCTAGTTATCCCCCTAGCTGTCATCGTACTTCTTTTATCTATAGATGGACGTCTCTGACGGATAAGGAACACGAAGTAGGTGTCTAGGATAGTAGATACAATCTGTACACGTTAGAGTCATCAACACAGCGCTTAGAATCGAAAATTAGGTCAAATAGAATATCAGCAAGTTGTTCGAACGCTATTTGCGCCGTCGGTTTATGCGTACAGTGATTATAATTGTTTATACATTCAATTTTATTGTATCGAATAGAAAATACGCTCTTTTCTATTGCTTTGGTAACAGCGTGACGTACCCTATCTATAGTGTACACTTTTTAGCAGCACGGAATATTATAATTCTACTTTATATACATGGCACTTAGGGCCAAAGAGATGCAAGTGCAATAACGTTATCTTTATATATTCAATAACTCGTAACACATTTGAATTTCAAACTCGATTTCCTCGATATCAGAAAAATGTCATTTGCATCCCTTTGGCTCTAGGTAGCTCGTATTTCCTGCAAGATTACGGTTATTAATTATTCTGGCGATATTTTAACCTTTAAATCGTAACATTAAGTTTACGGGGTTAGATTCGTTGTTTCTTCAATTAGAATAATAATTAAAGCTTTTTGACCGTGTGACCTAATACTGTCTACTTGTTAATCTATTTATCCCGAATATTTTGCAGTTGTGGACAGCTGTACTTTATTAATATCGGATGGGAATAAATCAAAAAAGAAATAGAAGTTCGATGTGGAAACATTTATAATGAAACTGTTAATCTTCGTGACGATTTTATCTTATTTTATGGAGACGACGAATTAGGATCAGGACGCTATACTAAATTTAAATGTCACAACGAATTTTTACGTAACTATTTATATTTTTATTCCTGTCTAAAATATTTGTCCCGTTATTCGTATTTCTCCTGCAGAATTTTTCACTTCAACTTCAACATTGAAGTTCATTCTCCTTGATGCAGGAGAAGACCCGCGCTTGCGATTAACCGTAACTTATAAAAGCTGCCTTTTAAAGGAGAGAGACTCGCGATGAATTAAAATTACAACGTGAAAAGAGCACGTACAGAGTAAACGACGAAACCGGCCAAGAACTCTTATAGCTACACTGTCGGCCAAAAGATTCATGTCATTTGCATAATTGCGCCAATATTTAATCTTCCGTTACGTTTCCTGTTCATTGAAATTTGTCCACTGTACGGATCTTAAGGGCAATTACGAATTGTTTCTGCTTGCTTCCTTCCTACATAATAAATAGCGAGCAACTTTGTCAATTAACTAAAAAATTCTTCATTCTTCTGAACATCTATGTTCCATGAATTGCATAGTAATCTCATGTCCTTTAAGAAGTTACTCTGGCTGACTTTTAGGTGGGAATGTTTTTCAGTTAAGTTGTAAAATTCTTATTTTTCTTTCCTTAACATTTTCGTGCTTCGCCCATTCAGTTACCCCAGTCCTGAACTATTAACTTCCAAAATTTCAATTTCATTTTCGCGTTCCTCTGAGTCCTTCGAACTGCGTACTGACCTTAAGTTTTCTATTTCAATATCACAAAATCGTTCGAGCCCATTGTTACCTATGAATAAAGATTTTTAATTTTTGATCGGGCGGTATATGATTTTGCTTTGTCGTCCGTTTAACGAAGAGCAATGATTCTGAGCTTCACCGATTTTTCAAACTTAAATAGTCGAATAAAGCTTGATTCACACTAACGATCACGGTACGGTCAGATCGCATCAAGTCAATTGCCGGTCAAAATCGTTCACACGTGATCCGATGAGAGCATTTACGATAGATGATTCGGTCAAGTCAAATGAAAATCTGTTGACCGTGGCTTGTCGATTTGCTGATGATCAGGACCACGGTCGACAGTCAAAAACGAACACAAAGAACGTGATTAAATTTGTACGAAATTGCAACGTGATCTCAGTTCATGATTTCAGTCGCGAAAGATATCGTGACACACTCGACAAAATGAAACTTTGGATCGAAATAGAGAAGAAATTAAAAAAAAAATCAAAATCTCAAGAATCAAAAATTTCCAAGAAAAAAAAAAAAGAATGAAAGGGATTTGGACTGGATGTGATTGTGTCTGATCTTTTAGTGTGAATGCTTGGGAAAAATCTTAGATTTTTGATTGATCGTGATCTAACCGTACGTTTGACCGCTAGTGTGAATCAGGCTTTATTCTTCCGTTCGCGGCGAAAATCAGGTGAACAGAGGGCAACGTAATTTTTCTTCTTTTCACTCGCGTTTGCTGGTATTCTTCGATCTATACCTCTTCCTTGAAAGTCCCGCTGGGCTATGATAAAAGCCCTGACGTCTGTCTTCGTTTGAAAAACGAATCGTTTAGCACAGTTACATAGCATATTGCTCCCAGAAGAGCGATGCTGCCTGAGAAATGTCTGCTTTTTGACAAGGTCAAATATCCTATTTTGTGTCTGACATTAAATCGTGTCTGCTTCTATTCGCTTTTGAAAATCATTGGTGAAAATTTTCCAGATATTTTCAAACTGTTTGTTGATAATTCCAATTAACGAGTGTTATTGTCAATAGCAATGATAATCTTTTTTCTATTGCACGAAATTATACAATTTAAATTGTACAGTTGGTACTCGAACTGCGAGCGCTTTAATTGTTAACAAAAACATATAAAAAATGATATTACGTAGTGTATCTTGTTATGTGGAGTTATTATATACACAGTGTCTTATAATACCTAGTGTAAATATTTCGTGATCACGTTTGATCGCCGAAGCAAATACTGATAACGTATATGTACATGAATTCCGAGAATAAACTGTCAAACTGTTTTCAATGCAAATGTTTTGCGGCTGGTTATCAACGATAACTGTTTAAGCAGTTTCAGATCGTTTAGGAACTGCGCGGTTCGAATTTTCGAATCACGCGTTAAATGGGATGTCACGTATTTCGTTTTGTCAAGCCTTAAACTGAACTTGACACGTGTCTAACAACAATTTGATCGTTGATTGCATGATTCTGTCGATAATTTTCAAGAGAGAATTTCAGATGCTGTATAAAATATATAAATTTTGTTCAGTAACTTTGTTAGCAGATATTTAATGCTCAACTTGTTTTTCATTGTTTCCTTTAAAATATGTAAATATATGCGAGATTAGCTAGCAGTTTCAAATTTATTTTCCAGCTGTCATCCAAAATAATGAATTTTTACTATGCCAGTTTATTGTAGTAAACTGAACAACATCATAGAAAGTAGTTTGTCACGGTAAAAATAGATATTTAAACTTGATCTTTTGTTTCAAGACCTTATCAAAACTTTGATAAATAGAAGATAGCAGTTAGATTTGTTTTCTGCAGGTAAAATTGCTAAAAGATTGGGGAAGATTTGAGAAGAAAGTGAAAATTATTTAATGTTAGTATACGTTATTATTTAATTAATTAATCAATTGTAAAATTATCCATTATTCGATCAAATGTTTTCAAAGGCTGAGAAAAAGAAAGCATGATTTTGACCAAACAATATTTAATAACATCCATAAAGTGGCACACTTAAATTCTATTTTACATATTAGATTATTTCGCGGAACGTGTAGCGAGTGCAAGAGCGTGCAAGTATGAATTCAGGATGGGACGACTTTATCGGTGTCGTCTTCTTGGATAGGAGTTTCTCCAGTTCCTGAAAATATAATCTACAGGATTCAGTGAAACGTCAGTCGAAGTTGTAGAAGCTTTTATAAATTCACTAACCGGCAGTCAGTAACTTTTGTACCGCTTTGCCTACCAAAGTTCCCATTATACCTCCTCTTCCATTGTGGATCGTCTTCTCAATTTCGTGTTCGAAATTCAAGATGCTGAATCGATTCTAATATCCTTTCGTTCGCGAAACCACGATGACGTGAGATAAGTAATTTCATTAAAAGTATATCATTTACGGCGCTGCGGTAGTAGGTTTATGTAAAAGTATACTTTTATAGATCTTTCCGAGGCACGATACGCTAAATTATATTGTCAATAGATTTCTCAGCAAATTACATAAAGGAATTTATCAAAACAGACTGTTGGTATATCTCGTACGATGTGCAGGAATTTTCCCTGTAAGAAATATGAATTAACGTTATTTCTACGAAAGGAACGCGGTTTATAATATTCGATATTGGAAAAATAATATTCCCTTTAAATAATATCTGCATCATTTTCTTAATAATACTCGAAGAGATACATATTCAATTTTTTTTAAATTTATCTTATATTATACTTTTACCCTATATCTTATATTTTCAATCTTTCCATTGTAACGTTAAATTACAAATTATTATAAAAGGTCAGTTTCCTTGAGATCTTGATTACTTTTCATTTCACGGGAAAGGCTATGAAAATATCGTGCACGAATATCAGACATTCCATACGAAATAATGTTAATTATTTTTCTGAAATATAAAAGTTTCGTTATAGAATCAGGATGAGTATATGTCGTTTCAAGAATTGGCTAATGTTAACAGTTCTGATACCTTGAATAGATAAACATGACCGATCGAAAAGTCGGTAGGTCATCAAGGTTATAGTCATCTTTCATCTATTTAACTCGATCTATACGTGCCAGTTATTACACACAGCTAAAACATCGTGTCTGCTGAACAATGAGATTAGACTTGACTGGGAATCACAATATAATAGCCGCACATATAATACATACATATATATGTATATCACTCGTTATCATTAACGACGCTTATCTTACGTGGGTATCGTTTTTATTAGGAAAATTACATGAAATTGCTTTGTCGTTGATTTCTAAGATGCAAAGTATTTGGTCATTGATACCGGTTCAGAAATAACGTACAATTTTCCTGCTGTAATTGAAATTATGTAATGTAACGAATAATGGCATTAACGAGAATAATTTTGAAGCAAGTTGATTCGTTAATTTTAATTTCGTTGCTGTTGTCTTTAGAAATGTTTTGTCGTCGCGTTTTTTAAACTTCGTGTTTCTTGCTTCGTGTTTAACGCCGTCTTAGCATTTGCAAGGACAATGAATAAGAACCATGAATAATTCAAACATGTTCAGAACACTTCGATAGCAATTGTGTCCGTACAAAATTCAAGGATTTCCTTTGCCAAGTTTCTGAATTAAGAGATATACTTGGAGCGATGGTTACTCGAGATAAAGCAAGTGTTCACTGACTGACTTATAACACTATCTTACATAGTGAGTTAGAGGTGTTTTACATAATTGCATGTTTTCATTCATTCGCAGTTTGAATATATTTATTCCTACATGAACGCGTGCTTGGTTTCATTCATACTTTTACATTGTACTTTTCTAGTATACACGAAATTTTATTTACAATTGTCCATAATTTAAATTTCAGAACGAATACAAAATTGATGTTTATACTTAGTGATTAGGATCTATATTTTTATTCCATTCAAATTGAAAAATATTTCTTTACAATTAGTGATAGAAGAAAATCCTTGTTACGTCAGATTAAATATTTTTCTATTAAAAATAGAAAGTGTTTAGCGTTTCGTGTGTTATATATATTAATTAATATATATTAATCGATATAGTTAATAATTAATATATAAATTCACTTATATTAATATATAGATTCACTTATACACACATATATATATTAAAGTTTGAAAAATTGTTTCGTTTCATGAAAGACCAAGCAGCAATCATAATTTATAAATACTTCAGTTACTCTCGAATTTATCAAATTGTATAGTCTAAATGAAAGACACAGTGACGTAAGAAACATTAGTCGAATCCTTAGAATTTCCTTTCAGTGCCGAAATATTAAAAAACAAAATTCAATGACGTAAATTAATTGGCAAATAAATCGTCAATGAAATATCGCGTGAACGCAACGTTGGGTTATTATCACTGATGGGTTAAGGATAATGACCAATACAGGTAGTAATAGTGATACGTAGTATTTCATCTCATACTTCGGCTAAGAAGTAGCAACTTAGTCACGATAATGATCAACAAAATTTCTATTTCAACCGTAAACAGTATTTATCGGTTTGAGTCTATGAAATTAAATCTTTCGAGATAAATTCGTTCAATATAAAAATTAATTAATATTACTTTACTTTATTAAAAAATGTATTAATAGAAGTTTATCTTCCTTTCCGCAAATAGCTAGATTTCATGTGCCATCATTAATTTGTCACTCGATAATTGCCGGATAGTTGGCTATTTAATTAACGGAAATCGGGTATGTTTTGTAAAGCTGCATCCATGTCGGAATAAACACCAGCTAGTAATCGATACTTTAAAACCGCGACAATGCATTCTCTCTCGTTTTCTCCTTTCTCTACATGCAGCCGATAAAAAGTACATTTGACTAATATATCTCTTTCTATCCTTTGGCGAAGATAAAAGAAGCTCAATCCCTAAGCAAATCTGAAGTAACCTGAGTAGAAAGTACGATTAGAGAAGGAAGAGGATCATTTAGCATGACAATTCCACATCGATCATTAATAGACGTCGATATAAATCTTGGGTACTATAGCTATTTACAGAAAAGCAACGGAAGGGCAGCTTGTCACGAAACGTTCTCGGTCGACGTTGTTTCGTATTCTGTTTCCTAAGCATCAATTTTCAATGAGCGATTTCAAGATATATTGGTCGAGCCTTTTCCTCCGCGAATTGAATATACACACAACAAACGGAATATGTAATTTTCGCAAGTGTATAATTCGTGTAAGTTAGCCAAGTTACTTGGATTTTTAATTCAAAATTCAAAGAAAATCTATGATAAAGCTTTGTTATCCGGAGATTTAATTTCTATGAAAGTCGAACTCGAAAATTTATTGCTCGTCTATGTAAAAAATGTTATTCTATATTTTCTTCTTATTTTAATCGCTGCTAAGATAGTCGCGTTATACGTAGCATGGTAAATCGATTTGTAGATGAAAGGAGAAGCGATGACTAGATGTTTAATGTTCCTAATGTACTTCGCTAACGATCCCGTGCTGCGCGTAGCAAATGGTTTCCTCTTCGAACACATCACGGTCGAAGGGTTAAGATTATGGGGATTATGGTCTGATTGAGTGGCGTTTGAAATTGTTCTGTCATGGACGACAGACACATGGTAATAACGTTTCGTATCGATGATACGTACTGATATAAATTATCTGATTATTGCGTTACGGTATTAATGAACAATGGGTGGCAATGTAGGTCGAAAGGTATTTACACAATTATGATCGTATTGGTAGTGTCTTCTTGTTCTTCGATAAGTAATTTTGCATTTCGAGTTTATGGTAAAATCGCTAATTTCGTAAACTATGCTTACGTCAAATAGATTATGCTACACGTGAAATATTTGACGTTAGAGCGAAATACTTGTACAAGGTATAAGATTTGTGTAAACTGTACATTATCAAATTTGTAGGTCATCAGAATCTGTAGAATATAAAAGCTGCGGAAAATAGGATTTATTAAATCCGAAGCTAAAACAGAATCGGGATTTTATGGGCTACAGATTTCATAGGTCGTAGGATTTATAGGTTACAGGATCTGTCTATCAGGTTAGAAAATTTCTAGAATGTCGAATTTATTATAGCTGTTATGAGTTTCTGTTGTTAAACGTGTTATAGGATGGAAATCGATTACGTAAATCGAGATGATGATACCTGCTAAATTTACGCTATAACGACTCTATTTTTGTCAATTCCACACGGTATTGATCATTTCCATGAAATGTCACAATATCTAGTTTGTTAATGTGCCATCGATTATGATATTACCTTTCGCGCGTTCGTTATTGCGAACGTTTTGCACTCTGTTAATCACCGCATTGCACGCTTTCTCGCTATAATATCATATAATTATCCAAAGATTATATAATTTTCATTTTCTATCATATCGATTAAAGAATTTGTGGACAATCCTTGGGATTTGGTAATTCTAAGTAGTAAGTAACTTAAAGTAAAAGGGATTAAAGTAAAAAAGAGATTTAAAAGCAATTAATTTACTGTATCGTATAGTTAAGCTGTCCATTGACGTTCGAACAGATAAAATTGAAGAAACTGTCGTATCGTTATATGCAAATGTACAGAATTCGTTATCGCCTGAAGAGGTAAAACTGTAGAGGTTGTTGTGCAGTTAAAACATACCTGTTAATCTTTATGTCTAATGTGCGCTTAAAAAGTTTATGATCCTTCGTAGAAGACGAATACAAGAAACATATTGGATTGCTAAAATAAAAAATATCTTTCATCTCAGTTTTGTTCATTTAAAATTGTACCAGTTTATTGACGAGTCTAAAGACGGCGGTTCTGTATGAAGAAATAAGTCGGAAACGTGGAATAAAATATTTTCGTGTGATGTTGAATCATATATGACGAAATAGGGGAGTAAATATAATTTCATAAAAAATTAATAGCTGTAATAGGTGATATTATGTAATAGAATAAACATATAATGGAATAGAAGACATTTGCGACAATTCATAAAGTAGTAAAATTATCATGCACATAAATATTTAGTATCGTGTATATATTCTTGCAGGAATCCCAAGGTATGTTCGTTTAATAATTTGCAACACAATTTTTATTGCCTTTGTCCCTGTAATAGATAAGTCCCCGATAAGAAAAACTATTCCCTTGATGTATCGCAGAGTCAGATATTCTTTTATATCACTTGTTGTCATTGGGCGATTAAATAACTGACACGAAATGGCTATCTCCATCATTGGTTACTCCATCATTATTTCTGCATTTTATATTCTAGATTGTTTAAATATGTTTTAGCCATGTAGGTTATTTATTTTAGAATGAAATTTCAAACTACTAAACTGGAATAAAAATAGAACCATTAAATGATCTACAAGGTGTTCCACGTAACCAGGGCAAACTATAGCGCTGAAACAGCGAAAGATAGGACAAAATTTCATTAGACATAGCAGTTTTATGCGTCACCTGCACCTTTGGTGCAATATTCTTTTATGCCGTACAGATTGTTGGAAAGAAGCTTTATATCCCTTTTTTCGCTTAAAAGCGCATATTTTCTGAATAAAAATAGCTTTTAAAATTAATTATATCCTTTACATTATCGCTGGTCACATAATGAGATTGTTGCACCTAATAAAATAATTCATCAGATTGGAAAGATTTATTGACCTTTTCCTCTTTCAAAAGCGAATTTTAATCGAGTAGTTTTACTCTACATGGAAGAATGGGTTGGTCAGTGAATTGTCCTAGAATTTCGAAGTTCACGAGTTCGTTAAATGTCAAGTCGCTTGCTATTTGAGGTCTCCATTATTTTTCTGACGATGTATTGATCGATGCTATGTGGTCATAACAGATTTGATTATTAATTATTGACTATTGTATCGATTCAAAGAATAGGCGTAATATGTTTTTAATAAATATCATGAACATGCTATTTGTTTTATATCCTGTCTATTTAATTCTGTCAGTACGAAAAAACGAATGTTTCCCGATCCACTTAAGTAGATGTATAATATGCTTAAATAATATTACAAAATATAATATAATATAATATAAAATGCATGAAAACATTGGCCTCTCGTTGGAAGGAACAAATTTCCGAATAATTATGTCTGTTAGTGAAAATAACAATTTTTGTTCGTTAGTTAATGGGTGAGAATACCTCTATTGCTATTTTTCCAGTTAATATCTCTTCCTTACCTTTTACTTCAAATAGCGAGCATAGTTAACATTTAAATAAATGCCGTAAAAAATTAGACGAACCTCTGAGAATATATTCAGTTTACTTTCAAGATTAAAAATTTCGTAGCCCGTTAATATCGTGGTCCTATGAGGTTCCCGAAATTAAGGATAATATGATTACATAATTTCGTTAAACGCGTAATAGGAAGACGGAAGCGCGAGATACGTCACGGTTCAGCGTGATTTTAATTTAAAAGTCCATCAAACGTTGATTGCAAAAAATGTGACTTTGACGCTGTATTGTTGAACTCTGCGCGAGAAGTTTTCAACAAAGAACTTTGTGAAAACGGAAGGTATGAAACCCGTACGCAAGTCAAGTGAATGCTTGTCTCGGAGTCAGTGTAACAAGAGGGACGTAAGTAGATCGTTATCCTCCCATTCTCATTATTTTAGATACAGTTAATGACATACAGTAACCTTCATAATTATTCGAGTGATAGCTGATTCGAATCTAACTGCAGTCAGGCACGTTACTTTTTGTAACGTATTGTTTAACGTAGCTCTTATTTGATAAATTCCGGTATTTTTATGTTCTACTTAGAAGGGAAATTTTAACATTTTCTATTCTGTAACTTTAGTTTTAATCTTTTTTCTTTTTTTTTAAATTCATACCAGGCTAATGTTTACGAAATGCTTAATTACTGTAAAAATCATCGTTAGTGGCTTGAAAATAATGCTCTTCATTGAGTATTGGTATTTTATATTTCAAATTCAATTTCAACGTAGTTCTTTCACAGTATCACGTATTTGATGAAAGTCATTGTCGCACGATTGCAACAGATCGGAAGCAGTTTCCTGCTGATTATTTAGAGTTTCTTAAGAGATCGCATGCTCTCCGTGCATTTCCATTCGCTTCCGTAATGTACTTTATCAAAATACATAATTCACTTTACACGCGAATCACGTGAACTATTTATGTATCATGTTATACGTAGAATTGTTCGTTAAGTAGGATCTCAGATGACTTAAGAAATGGTTTCGTCAAAAAATACAATGGCTTGCAGTTGTTTACAACAGTTTACAATGCATTAAATTACTGTTACTCGGTAGCTTCGTACTAAATCATTCTTAGTGGCTTTAAAACGATGTTTTCGAACGGAGAAGCATACTCGGCATCAAAAATAATTTTCTAAGGAAATTAATGGCGTCGCATGAAAAAAACGAATAGTATATTTTATATATAGCATTATATATTATATATATTTTGTATTGGCTTCGCGATATTAATTTTATAACTTTAGGATGAATCAAATAGTCCAGAATCCAAACCTGACTTATGTTTGCTCTATTATTATCATTTCAAAAATTGTTTTAGCATACGATGAAATAACGACATATAAATCTAATACAGAAATTGGAAATCTCATAATACGAAGAAGAAGAATAAACATAATACCAAAGTAGGATGAAACAGCGGTTAGAAAACATAATAGATTTATTATACGTGTGTCCAAAATAGCAGCGAAACTTTTGCTTCTTCCTATGAGTTCTACACACGTAGTTTAGCCTCATTCTTTCCTACACCCTATAGATAATTCTCGATATTTTTATTACCTATATTCATTGGTAGTACGTATATTCGTATAAGTTCTTTGCAATGTAAGGTTCAAAATGAATGAATAATTCGTAAATATACTCTGTACGCGTTATGACACGTATCAATGGAAATCTACAAGTTGGATCTATCTCCAAAAATAAACGACAGAAAAACTGAAGTTTCAATTTAATAATCCCCAGCATTGCCACCAGGCACTGCCAATTTCAAAATCTTTATACGCATTTGCAATTTCCATTGCTACGTAAATATTCGCATAGTAGCATAGTCGCACGATATGGACATCGCGGTAAATCGCGTTTTAATGGTTGGATTGTCGTTATCGTGAAAAAAAGGGAGTTGGAAAAAAACTCGGAGAGCTCGTGTCAAGTTGTGTTCTCTTGTCGTTGGAAAAACTATTTACGGTTTTCTTCTTACTTCTTCTTCTACTTCTTCTTCTTTTTTTAAAGAAGGGGCGCCAACTAAATTGATAGACGAAGGACAGACAAGAAAAAAGTATCACGTGCAACGATAAGGTCACTGTCGGTCTAAGAGACACGAACGATCTCGCATGTCTATACTGTACGATCCACTACATAATTCCAGTTGAACTAGACCTACTAACCGAGACAGCATTTCTATCGATCTATTTCACACGCACGTAATGTGTACTCTTAACAAACAGCTGTCGGTGGTCTACGCGTCTCCGCTTCGATGACCGAGGGTATGAGAACGTGAAGCGTGTCTATAGGCAAAAATACATATGGGAACGGTCACGTCAGTTGCAATTCAGCGTTATATACGTATATAGAGCGAGTCACAGAAATGTTCGTGCTCTCGCTATTATTGATAAAGATTATATCGAAGTCAAAGATTTCAAGTTTTCTTCTTACCTTTCGGTATAGTTTTTGACGCTGTTGGTTTTTTAATACAACTTATATATATATATATATATATATATATATATATATATATATATATAAGAGAAAACTATAAGTAAGAAAACTATATATAAGAAGAAAACTATATATACATATATATACATTTACTGTAACGAATATATGTCTAATAGATTACAGAAATATACCGTAAATTGAAAACATGTGCGTGTAGCGACTAAATCGATATCTATGACTACTACATACTTATAAATAGAAAATTTGGATTTATATTTTTATGTGAATCTTTATTCTGTACATTAGTTGGGTTTCGACATCCTGTACATTGTTTATATGTAAACGTGGAAGGTTTAATTATTTTGTATTCACGTGGCGTACGTTTCTGTGATAAAACAACTATGAAAATGACGATTTATGATAAGCTGTTTAGAAGTATCGTTTTGATACCAAATTGCTGGCAATACGAAAGAACTCTGTCATCGTTGAATGATTTATGGTGTTGGTTATTGGTACGATCTACATATGCATAGGCAAGAGATTTTGTATATTGGCAGATCGCTTTATTGCTAGTTTTCAGTCTACTTCGCGTAGTTCATGTTCAAAGGTGTGATAATCAAAAGTTGTTCCTCTTTCTCACGCGAAATATGTTTTAAATCAATTTTCAGTATTTCCAATAATTTTCAAGTTGTAAAGATATTTCAACATTAAGCTTATCTTTTCCTTTCGGTATTTATAGTCGTATCAACTGATCGTACGGGTTATTTGTAATGTAAAACAATGGAAAGATAGACGTGGCAGTGTAGATTACTATGTCATCTGGAATATTTCAAGCAATTTAATTCAGCTGTTAGTATCTTCTCGTATTATTTTTTCAAACAGAAAGAAATGTGTAACGATAAAAAATGCACGATTAAAACGTTATAAATTATTATGTATAGAATCATAGATTTAATAAAAGTATAAATATAAAATGTAGAATTGCGAGAAAAATTATTCATTACCAGTTAATTAGTGATACGTAAATGGGTTGAAAAATTGTTGTAAAGTGGTCTATAAGGTTGATGATAAGTTTCGAGGACAGTGCAACCAGCAGCTCAACGACTATACATATGTCTATCTACAAGATACAACTTTTTCACAACAGCAATCAATATGTGACCTAAATTGGTTTCGTAGAAAAAATGGTCGTAGTGCTCTTATAGTAATCTTGGCAATTAGAGTCGAAATCACGTGTAAAATTTTAGCATAAGATCCATTACTCGGTTTGCATTTAACGAATACCATCGATAATTTGTTACTTTTAATAATATCACATAAAGTGATGGAATATATTATATCAAGACCAAATTTATTTTATAATATAAAATAATTCCAAATTGTATGAAATATCATCTGCATTTTATCACACATCTGCCAAATTTTATAAAATTCTGTACCTTTCATTAATCGAATAATAATTATTAATTATATTTCACGGAATTACGGAATTTATCAGAGAACGCAATATTATTAAATCTGCAATATCAACTTGCCGATTGATTGCATGACGTAACTGATTGTTAATTAACGTTGTGATTACTTCAGAATTAGATTATTAACAACTCGATGAGACGCAACGAATAAATAATCCCCTCGATAGTTCTTTTATGTTTAATTACGAAACTTTATAAATAAAAAACCGACGTATTTAAATTACCTGAAATATACTTGTTAAATATGTATACACAATTTGCTATTAATCGATGGTAGAAAATGTGCAGTCCTGGTTAATGAATTATTATAATTGTTACATCACTGCAATAGGTGGCCAATTAAATCGATAACGACATGTTATACACGAAAAACACGAAACATTGCGGCGGCTAAAATTAATTTCTAAAATTGTCGAAACAAATATAAAGTATAATATAAATACTATAAATATTAAATAATACAAATATAAAATAAAATATAAAAAATTGTAATGCTCGTTTCCGTGATTCTATATTTTCATTAATACATCAAATATTATTTACGAATGAAAGGAATCTCCAAGTTCAGATATTTCGATGGAAAAATTTAATGAACACACGCGTATCTATATTCGCGTAGAATCCCACTGAGAACAATTAAAGTTTCCTTTTTAAGTTTTCCTCTATTTCTTTTTCTTACTCGCTGTTTATTCCTGACAATTGAAATTCCAATAATTAACGAAAACTTTCTCTGTTTATCGTTACAGAGCGAAAGAAGATCAAACTTGTTGAAGTAGCACACTGGAAACTGTTCGACTCGAGATTCTTTGTAAGCTGGGCATGGTCTTAGGGACGACGGCGGGGCGATGACGCTCTACCACCGTCCTTCGTCATCGCCAGGAGTCCTTCAGGACTCGCACAGTCTCCCGAACCCGATCCTGAATTTCGCCCCCATCCTTACCTCCGATAACAAACGTTACTATCGTTGTTTAACGTGGAAACTGGCAAAGACGAACGCTACCATTGCGTTCGTGAGGAGGCATGAAGGATCGACCTCATCGACCTTACCGAGACCACCACGGACAGGCGATGCCTCTAGAGGAGGTTCAGGGATTGCTGCTTCCACCCTCCAGAACAGGTAACACGTTCCTCCCTTTATCTTATTTATTGCCATCGCATAAAGTTTCCTCGTTTTTTCACACGTTTTTAACGAATTATGAGCTTTTTGTCTTCTCAGTATTGTACCACCTTTTTACCGCTTCTGGAAAAATTTTCTATTATCTTTTATGATTCGAAATGGTTTTCATCAGATACATTCTTTGTTTATGACTACGCAGTCTAGCGCTAACTTTACCAGGTTCGGTTGAATGACCTGTTTCAAAATTTAATTTAACACTGTACTTGTTTCTTTCGTTTATCTAACTTTATGTAGATTCCTATATTAAGAAAAATCGTGAAATTGATTAACCGGATAATATAAGAATTTGCATAAAGTTAGATTTTACAAAGTTAGAATTTTTAGAAGAAATAACAATAAATGTACAATTTTCAATGAAATTTTAAAACCGGTCATTTAACCGAGCCAGGTAAGGTTAGCGCTAAGTATCATTTTGAATCAATGGAATAAATCAAAGTGTTCCTTTTTGGCGATTTCAGCGAAAAATTAAATAAACTAGAATGCTTCTTCGTAATTCACGACAGTTAAACTTCAACATCCTCAAGTACTTTGCGTACTTGTTTAATCTCTTAGGTACAGTTGAAATTTGTGCGGGGCTGTTTCTCTGTACGGCAGTTTGACGCGAATTACGCATAAACGATACAGCACTGCAATGTGTGACGAATAATGCTGTTCTTGCAATGGAGTTTTTGATAATTAAATTATAATTTTTCTTAAAGATATGACGCATATACTTTAACTTTAATAATTTACTTTAATAATTAATAACACAATTGAGTGTGATATATTTTAAAGCACGTCACAGTTTTCACGTTCATAGCGCGATAGTGTTTTTCAAATTGCTCTTCGTTTTCTATTTTGAAGCGACATTTTGAGATTCAAGATTCTAAAAAAATATAGGAATACGGATTGGCATGTTAAAAAGAGCATCTAATAACTGTATATTTATTTAAACGGAAAGCAACAATTGATATCTGACACTGGAATATATTCTGCCTGTATATTGTTAACACTGTTATAAAACGTTGCGATGATAAGAAAAGTGTGAAGCAAGACAAATGAAAAAGATCGTTTACTTCAAACGGTGAGCGAATGAATCAATAGAGTGAGCCACTATAGTGGCGCATCGTACCTACGAGCTTAAATCTACGTAGGTACGCTCAGTCAAAAAAACTTCTTATACCGTTTGAAGAATAGTTTTCATTCTTAATCCTAAAACTTTTTTTAGACCATCTGTAAATTTGTCTTTGCAAGTTTTCCTCGTTTTTCACATGTTTTATAAATGTTTACTCAGTACTGAAGAATTTCTTATACCGTTTGAAGAACAGTTTCAGTCTTCAATTCTAGAACTATCTCTATTTTACCTGTTTTGCCCTCGCACAAGGTTTTCTTAGTTTCTCACACAATTTTTAAACGTATACTCAGGCAAAGAAGTTTTTGTACCGCTTGATAGATTTTAAATTTTAATCCTTGAAGGATCCTATTAATTGCAAAAGCTGTAAGAGGAGGCTATGCCAATCGCAAGATTTCAAATTACAATCGTTTTTTTATAGAACAAACTTCTCGTAAAATTATTTCTAACTCGATTAAGCTTTCATGCAAGCTGGATTTACCTATAATACCAATGTTTTATAAATACAGCAGAGTTCGTTTATATGGACCTGTCGGAGGACTAGTCGTTTCATATAACTAGGTCGTTCGTATAATAGAAGTCCACCTGTTTCTCCCCACTATCTATCATTTTTCGTTCAGTTTAATAGAAATTTCACGTTCGTACGAGAGGAGTCAACGAAACATTGATTCTGCTTTTAAATATATAATCAATAATGAATGACGAGAATATGTTGTATAATGCGTACCTTTATTGTTCGCATCTTATTGTTCGACGTTCGTATAAATGGATTGATGCTCGGCAGTAGTTCAGATAATAGGAGCTCAGTTAAAGTTCAGTTAATCAGACATGACTGAAATTTCGTTCACGCAAATGGAGTTACATAATTCGTATAAATGTATTAAATACAATACCTTCTAATATTTTGTATATATTGTTGAGTTTTGGGGAAATCCCCTAATACTTTAGTCTAGATTCCACCATAGCTATAATTAAATAATTGTCTGCGATTCAATTCGATTATATTTTTCGAGATTTGTGATAATGAGCTTGGGCTCGAGGCGACAACCAGTCGTCGAACGTGTCTGCGGTCACGGGATAAGCGTTTTGTCTAACAAAGGTATGGAGTAATTGTATAGCTCCCCTTAAAAGAAATAGTCGTAGGGGCACTCTACAGCTAACATTCCAACGGTTTCTGTCCCGTGGCTCGCCACGCGCAGGCCCTACACTTTGGGTGGGATGATTATCAGATGTCGATGCATCTTCACAGCACATGTTTAGCTAGCCTGAGGACCCGTTATAAATCGTAGGATTTAGTTAACTAAGGTACTTCAAACGGACAAACAGCCTTTGTCCTAACTACAGGAAGATAGGGGAAAATTTGCCTTTCTCACGAACAACGCTTCGCACTAGCAACTTTTTCTCAATGGCGACTAGCATCCTTTTCTAACCACCAACAGAAATTAGCCAATTAACGGCAACGTCCATTTCCCTCACTTTCCGAACGAGGGTTTTTCTCGACGAATCCGATGGTCTCGTGCCTTTAGACACACCCCATCATAGCTTTCCTCTGCAGCATCATTGCGACGGAAAGGATTATTCTCGTACGATCTTATTAACCAGTTACACAGAATCTTTGCAATCGAGTGAATACTCCACGAAGAGTCCGACTTAGACTTTGGAGGAAAGTACATTTGCCATCCTGTTGACCGCGGATTCATTATCGAACCTAAGACCATTGTCGTTCGTATCTAATCACTGTGGTTATTTATCAATTCCTTAATATCCATACTTGTATCAATGGACATTATCCCTATCGCAACAACGATGGCTAACTCAAGTGAAGACTCGTTACACGCCCCTACCCCTTATCATAACGTGAACCTGACATATATGTAGTATCGAAAAAGGGGGGTATACGCTTGGTCTATATATTTAGGTTAGAGTTTAAGGTATAAACTAAGAGTTGTAAGAGTTCTGGGGAAGAGAGAAAGAGAGAGAGAAAGAGAGTAAGTGGGAGTGTATGTTTTGGTGACGTAAAAGCTAAATGAGTAAAGGAGTAGGAGAAGAGTGCGAGGGTTGAGGGTCAGCATTTTTTGACCTGGGAAGCAGAAGCTGTGAGCCGAATGTTAGAATAGGACGTACGAAGATATTGTAGTCAGTTTTTGTATTGGGTATTACTTGTTAAAATAGAATTAAACTTCACTTTAAATAGAACATCCTTCCTTATCCTTGCTCTAGACCACACATTTAAGATACTACATATATATATGTCGGACATGTATGACGGCACTCGCCATGGAACTTCCCAACGGCTTCGCGATACAAAGCATTATGCCGTCAAAGCGCAACTCCGACGTGCCCAACGTACCATCGATATCCCTACGTTTCTTTCGCCGAATTCTCGGAAGAACATATACGCGGCAACTGCCGCGCTACATCTAATGAACGCGTGTTAGTGGGGATATCGATGGGCAACTAAGGGAAGAATCTGTTTGATCTCAAACAAAAGATTCAGTCTGTCTCGAGCCGTGAAATAAGTAAAGTCCTCAGTGCCATTGCGAAGCAAACGCGTCGATTGATAACTCTTGGTGTTAAGTGTTAATTGTTAATAGTTACCTGTTATTTGTTATTCATAATTGTTAATCGTTATTTGTTGACTCTGACTGTTAACTTGTTTTTGTTAAACATCGAGAGTAGTTTCTTGTGTGCACTCTCACCATCAACCACCTCAGATGAAAGGACATCGGGGCCTTTCTTTTGGAATTTTTAGGAAGATCCCTAATACTTTAGTCTAGAGTTTATCATAGATGTACTTAAGTAATTGTTTATGATTTAATCCGGTCATATTTGTTCGAGATTTGTGATAATGAACTCGAGGTGACACAACAGGTCGCCGAACGTAACCACGGTCACGGGATGGACGTTTTACCTAACAGAGGTATGGAGTAGTTGTATAGTTCTCCCTAAAAATATAGTTGCAGGGGTATAAGGGCCCGAGAACAAATATAGCCACGTGTGGTTTTGCCTCAGAGTTGTCAATATAATGGGACACACGTTGTATTAATAATTAAACTTCAGGCAGAAACTGCCTAGCAAAGGCGATTGGAACTTTCTCGATGCTTCCAACCAGTATATAACAAACGAACGCAATCGTAAAGAGAGGAAAATTTTCATCAGTCTATTATTCGTGCGATTTCCTTGGAAAGTTACATATCGTTTTGACGAGCAATATATACCGAGCGTTCCAGCAAATGTATTTTGTGCTTCTAAGTATTTTACGTTTGACAAAGAGTTATCCCGTCAATCGTGGTGTCACTACCAGCTCACTTGTAAAACCGATGGATTGACAACGGAGATAAAGATGTGGCGGTACTCGGCAACGATTGTATATCGCCGAAGCGAAGTGTCTAATGAGCCATCAATATCCCAACGGTCCTTCCGCCGAATGTTCCAGAGGAAGACGTGCGTGGCAGCGGTCGCGGGCGCCTATCAAACTCGAGGATAGTGGGGATATTGAGAGGTGACAAAAGAAAAATAATCGAATCCGATCGGAAGTCGAGTTGTAAGAGTTCAGTCTTGTAAAGTCACGTCAGGAGCTCGGAAGAAAATTGTAAACTGTGTTAGAAAAAAATAAATTCCTTTTTTTATTTTCATCTTTAATTTCTTCTTTTTATTTTGTTTTGTTATTTTACGTGACAGTGGATTCGTTATTGAACCTAAGAATATTGTCATTAGCATTTCGAGTGTCTAATCATCACAGTTATTTGTTAAACTCTGTAAAAATCATATTTATACCTGTAAATATAATCTCTGTTGTACAAAAACGATGGCTAATCTAAATTAAGATTTGTCACACGCCCTCAATCCTAACGATAACCCGACATTTTTACACTGGACGATATTTAGAAGAGCATAGAATTTTTACCGATATTGTGAACAAGATATGGAAAATCCGTCGGGCAATCGTTACGTTAACGACGAATCTCGTTTAACCGAGACTGTGCAGCGTCCGTTAAATTTTCATAAAAATCTGGATGGTCCTGCATCGAGTGCACCAGTCGATATAATTTTGAGTTTGGTCATCGGTTATGAAAAGCCGAACTTTACGAGGTCTGTTTAAGCAATAAAATTTTATTGTCTTCCTTTATTACGTATACGACATACTCGGAAGTCAGTAGTATTCTACCGGATTATATAGATAGGACGTGATAAGGATTTGATGTCTCTTCGTATTTATCGTGAAATCTTCGGCACGATGGTCAACTATTTCGAAGGAGAAATAAAACGCGACGAGTAACGATGGCTCGAATGAATAACCGAGTATTGGTTGTATAGCTTTGATAGTCGAGTCTTGAAAAAAGAATTCCTACTTTTTAAGTTATATGCTTGCCATTTTTGATCTTTATCATAAACGTCTTACAAGTAATCGGATTTTTCGTATCGGATAGCTACGTGATTTCGATTTCCTCGG
The DNA here is from genome assembly GCA_014737365.1 of Bombus soroeensis. Classification (NCBI taxonomy): domain Eukaryota; kingdom Metazoa; phylum Arthropoda; class Insecta; order Hymenoptera; family Apidae; genus Bombus; species Bombus soroeensis. The sequence continues at coordinate 2,808,947 of JACXIL010000218.1, read as the reverse complement.
CTTCACGAATACGTCTGACCATACGCAGGTTAAATCCCTGTCATAAATCGTAAAAGAAAGTAAAAATAGCATTGATCTACTTGTCTTACATGACCCTTAGAAATATGTCGTCGTTCACAACTACTACATCTTCTTTACCCAAACATTTCTCTATTCCCTTATATCTCTTTTTTCTATCTACCAACATTTAGCAAGGATAGTCCCCGAGGAGACCTGGTAAAACTGTGAAACAACGAAAGGTCGTAGTATTACGTCACTGGTTAGTAAGTTTAACCTGTAGGAAGATATATATATATATATACATACATACGTACACACAAATGTTATATGTCTAATTGTGTCAGAGAAAAGGTCACAGCATTAAGTCATCGGAGAGCAGGTTTAACAAAGTATATTTCAGAGTATATTACGCATCGACTCTCTTTCCGAAGAATTGATTGTTTTCTTCCGGAAACTTTATCACATCGGATATTTTCGATAATTTATTGAATCGGAAATCAGGGGAGGCATAGATTAAGAGTTAAGTGGCTTTAACGTTGACATAGCTTACTCGAGGCTCGGTAAAACGAAGGTTAATTGCCACTTAGTAACGTTCCCGAGAAACTCATCACCTATTTCCTCGTTCATAATCGTATTTCTTCGAATAATTATAATCTGCCATTGTCAACGACGTCGATCGATTGACCGACGTTGATAAATAAATATAACGCGGATAAATTCCAAGCCGTCGACTACTCGTACTTTGATCGATCTTCGTTGGCCATTTTTATATTATCGAAAATGATAAAACGTGGGAAACATCGTGAGCGTTTAACTATTTCCACGTACCTTCGTTTACTTTTATCGGTAATCTTCAAATCGGTTATGATAAATGAAATTATTTCAATTACTAATAAACTCAGCATTCACGAAAGATTGAGCAAACTGATGTAAACATGTTCGACTTAATTTTGTGTTTCAATCATAGAGTCTGGCGATCTAATATCAGATTTACTTTCAAGTTAAAGTAAGATATCTTTGAATATTCAATGACGCGTCGCGAATTCACTCTTCCCGAGGTTAAAAGATCTTTAGTCACATTGATACGCGATTTTTGCACGGTTGGCTGCTCGTCGAATTAGTATTGATCGACTGATTCACGATGGAAAGTGAGTGGAAAATAGATATTCCCAAACGATGGATTAACTCGAACGATACGAACGTTAAAACGTTAGTGAAATGTTAAATGATTCTGCAAGACTATTCGACGTTTCTATTCGGCTGATGAAATGGTTCGAATAATCGCCTATCCAACTCGTTCGAGAGTTCGAGTCGTTCGAGTGTTAGATGTTCGTTCGTCTGATAATTCAAGTGCTTCTGACTTGCAAATCTTCAACGCTGACCTTGCAAGAGCCATGCAAGGGTGATTTTCGACATTATACATGCTGGTTGGTTTTCATCGAACGCAAGAATGTTTCAATAAACGTGTTTCTAAGGTGTCGCGTACACCAGTGTGTGCGCGCTTTACGTACCGCAGAGAAAGGATGAAACATTTTCTATAGAAAGTTGCATGCATATAGATGTAACATACCGCATTAACGTAATTGTATTTTTAGTCGAGCTCGTGGTAATTAATTATCGCGTCTACGGCGCCAGTATCGATCGAAAAAATGGCCTCTGGCTATAATAATTTCCCGAGAAACTATATGTAACTTCAGCATACACGAAGTTGCATTCTTTTTCCATTTATCGAACGAGTAATTTACTCTTGGTTAATTACCACTGGGTTATTTGAGATGGAAATTCTAGATGGAATAAAAAGATATATATGCTTCATTCTACTATTACGCCTGCATGTATGAAAGAAAGAAAACTTGTTAATAATAAAATTCGTTTATACCGATTATATTTCTAATAATTTTGTAATATCCGTAGTTCTTACACTTACAGTACATACAGCTTTCATCATTTTTCCATCGTTTTATACTTCCGTGGATTACACGATAATCATTTATAAAGTTACACGCATAGTCGAGAATGTAATAAAAATTTATAAAGTAATACAAAGAGCTTTATCAGATACTTTTAATTAAGACTCTGAGATAAGAAACTGCTAGGAAGAGAAAAAATGTAAAGAATGGATTATATAAATTGATCGAAGAAAGAAAAAAAATACAAATGAAACCGTCTTGACGGATTAATGCAAATTCCAATTTGCAAGTTAGTCGGTAAACACGCAATACATTGGTCGACGAATTGACCGGAAGTAGTACTAGCGAGCACCGTCGTTGCAAACATCTAGACGATGTATGTTTGGTGTCCGGGCCTCATTGCAGTTTCTCTGTTTTACGACAGGTAACCGGGGACCTCTGAATGTGACGATTGTACAGGTCGGAAAAGGAAACGGGGGCGGTGGAGATGGCGGAAGTGATTTACTGAGATTGGAACCACCGTCGGATTTAAGGCCAGCACCGTCGCCCTTATCCGACACGAGTGCTACGCTGCAGTCCGACAACAACGATACTTTTAGCGGAGGTGAGGTTGTTCACTATTATTGTTCTCCTTTTTTCTTTCTGTTGATGTACTTGAATATTGCGATATCTATTTACCTTTAATATCATAATGTGTTGAGAGTTTCACGGCCCGATTTGTTAGATGACAGTCGACTGTAACCTTGTTCATTGGAATTTGAGCTTCTTTATCTTCTTAACACATTACTGATCGCTAGCGGTCCAACAGCATACGCACGTCCGACCGGCAGCTCAGGCGCAGATTCTCCCTGGCGCCAGCTCTGTTTCGGTTTAGACTCCCCAATACCATTCTTTTCGTTCATCGCGAATGGTACGTTTTTTAAATTGGTATAAAACTGTGGGAGCTTACGAAGAAACGCAACTGACGCAACTGAGCAAGATACCTTAGAACTAAATAACAAATTACTGCTCAAATAATGAGAAAGATTGTCGGCGACAAAAATCCGATTAATAGGCTGTCGGTCGGTGAGCGTCGGCGACGAAAGACGATTAATAGGCTATCGGTCGGTAAAGTGTTAATTTTTGTGTGTTTCGTGGACCTTTCAAATTGATTTATCGAGCCGTAATGGTCTTGTATTTTGTATTATTGTTGAGGTTTTATTTCTCGGAACAGAGAGAGTAAAAGCGTGGATGAATGCATTATAAAATTCCTTTATCAGAAATGTTAGAAATTAGGATTTCCAGTGGTTTCTATTCTATATGATAATGTATTGATAGATGGATTTATTACAGTGGATTAAACAGAAAACGATGATTATTTAACATGAACTTAATGCAGTAGTGTGATATCACAACTCTCGATTAACGACTTTTGACTCTTGACTTTCCGGTGGCTAACTGAACATCAACTGCTGCGGTGCCGAAATATATTGATGGTCGTTAGGCCTATTGAAGTTTTCCCACTCTTTTGGCTTGTCGGCATTTGCGCTTTATCGTCGACATTGTCTGCATGTCGGCATGTTTCCGCGGTACTGGGTTGTCAACTAAGTGATTAGTTGACAATCTTACTTAACCACCTAATGACAAAATCCGCAATCACTTAGTTGTAACCCAATATAATAAAGACGAAAGAAGCCGCTGTAAAGAGAATCATTGTGTCAAAAACTAAACACTAGAGAAGATGTAGAGTTTTCCTAGAAGTGAGACCCACTTCAACAATTATCGACCGTTTTTCGTCCATGCATGTTACTTTGCATAATGGTCGATTATAATCGTTTCTTTTTATAAATTAAACGTTTCTTAATATATCGCGAAAACGGGAAGGAAGATATTTTACATAACGAGATAATTGAACTAAAGATTGCACAGAGTAAGAGACAGATTATCAGATCGAGAAGATTCATAATCAGAAATAAACGAAACAAACGTGCACCATGCTATAGTATTCCTGGATAAGAAATTATTTTTTCTTCAAATTTTAGTGTAAAGTAAGCTGGTGAAACATGAAGAATTGTTGAGATTTCTCGGACACCGGTGGCGTATGTAGGTACAGCTTAAATATTGACTGCGAAGGATCGGCTTACTTTCAGTTCGTAATGGAAGGGTAGATGACGTCATATCCTGTAAGCGGAAGCGTTTCAGGGGTGAGGTCCTGGTTACAGAAGGGTTGCTAAGCGATAGTGTGAGAAAAAAGTTAGTAAAGCGCTAGATCAAAGGTGGATAAATTCATGATTGTATCGAATGTATCTTTGGATACACCGATATCTGGGCTGCGGTACGAACAATATAAGCTTGATAAATAATTTATTATATACGCGATGAGGTATTAAAAACGAATATGCTTCGGATTAATATGAAAACAATAGCAGACGGTAAAGAATTTATCGAAAAAGAACGATATACTTGGAAAATGGTGGAAACTATTGGAGAAAAATTTTGTTAAATTAAAAAATTACTTGCCACTGTAAGTAACGATATATCGGATTTTTAATATTTTAAATATTTCATTTGAAAATCTAACTTTTTGTCATGTGTTTAGTTCAGTTTGATCATTGAATACGTAGTGCATGTAAAACACATTGTCTTTTGCAAATTACGTTTGAAGGAAAGATTGATCTTATCGTCTCAGATAAGATGTAATTAGTTGAAGATTTTATTTACATCGCAGTCTTCTACGCCTTCGGTGTACATAAAATTCTTAAATGACACAATGTCACAGTTTCATGGTCTACTGAATTTTTTAGTCAACGATTGTTTAAAAGTTTAGATACAGTTATATGTAGTTTTATATACAGATTAACTCCCGTTTTAAACTAATTATTCAACAATAACAAGTATTCAACTTATTACGGAGAAGAAGAACTAATAAAATATGCTGTACTGTAATCAGGCAAGAGGACATAAAAAATTAATACCTTTTGTAGTCATTGTAACATTAAATTCAATCGAGTCGATAGTATCCTGAGAAAGAAATCGCTCGAAATTGTTCGACTCGTGGCTCGAATAACATTAATTACGAATATCACCTGAGAATATCGTATTTCCTTATGGGTGACACGCTTTAATTCCGCATCAGATTGTTTCTGTCCGCTTTAAGTTCATGCGTGGCCGATATTTACTCGCCAAATAATTGGATTACTCGGAACCTGTAGTTCGTGTCCAGCTTGCTGTGGTTTTTTCGCGGGCGCGCTCGACAGTTTTTAGTGAAAGAGTGACGGATAAAAAGGCGCGGATCGAACCGCTCGTGCAATCGTGCGTTTCTCCCTCGTCAATTCTGTCCCGTAGCAGCCACAAATTTTTATCTCGTCAGATGACAATCCATTCGATCGAACAGGCGTCTCTTTGCCGCACTCGACAAAAATTAATGTATTTTTTGATAAGACACGTAAGTTGAATTAGCATACTGAATTTTTATTGAAAAGGTTTCGAGCAATTTGCTGTTTGATTGGCGATAGAATTTCATTTTGTAAATTTCTAAATTTCTTATGTAATAAAGCATTTCATTCTTGGGTTATTCAATAAGAATTTTGTATAAATTTTATTTTACATTCTGATGGAATATCGCTTCTATTTGAGCGCTTAATGCGTCTCTCTTTGTTTTTTAAAGATACGTATATCGTCAAAAAGAGTTGGAAAATTTCATTTGTACGACTTTGTTTAATAAATAAACGAATAAATCCTATCGAACGCAGCGTCAGTGGATAATAAATAATTACCTATTAATCGACTTGAACGTAACTCGTATTATAGTTCATCGGTAACATGGTGTTCGATGTTTTGTAACTGCTGCCGCGAGTGCCCTACGTTGCACAGGGAAATTTTTGCGAAAACGATGGAAATAATAACAATACCTTCGGAATAGGAGCGTTTCTAAGATGATATCAATCTTACTTAAATGATATAGCTTTTGTAAATACAAGATTTACTATTAAGAATCGACGAGGATGATAGCAAATAATAAAATTCGATTTAAGTATTTTAATTAAATACGGGTTTTATTTTATACTATCTTTATCGAACGAAATCATAGCTGTGAATTATCAAAGAGATTCGATTGCATTGAACGCTTTTCTATTTCATATATAGGCTTCGCAATGTGGTTTTGCAGCAGCTTCGCGAAACATCTGAGGCTTTGACAAATGGTAAATAGTTCATGCGATTATATAACATAATACGATCTCTATGCAGATTATATGTATACGGGATGGATGTATAATACGGAGATGCGTTCCAAGGTACACTGTGTATGTAATTCCTGGCATGAATTAATAATTTAGCGTATTGAAGGCTCATGCTTTAACCAAGTAACAGGATCTTCGGACGAATAAACTAATTAACAATAATCTACTTGTGTTTCCCCTAAGCCTCGAACCAAGTATTTGATTGTTGCATAATGAACAGATTACGGACATTTATGCAAATTCATAATAATCGTGAGCAAAAAGGCCTGATAAAAGTCGAATAAACTACAAAAACAGTTTCGTCTGTCCTTTAGTTGTTTGTGTACATGGAAAAAAGCCTATGTGACTAAGGCCACCTAGTTCTTGCGGAGACACCCAGCAGAAGTTTTTCCTCTGTCACAGTGCCACGTAAACTTGTGACTTAGATTATAAACAAAGGAAAGTTACGAAAAGAAAAAAAAGGAACGCTAAAGGAGAAGGACGAATTGGGAGTCGAAGAGTCGCATTGAGAAGTCGAATTGCGAGAGTTGTTAGGGAGAGTTGTTATCGTTGTTGAGAGAGAGAGAGTTACGAATTAATTGTCCAGTTGTCTGAGTTAAAGTACGATTTTTGTATTTAGTTCAAGTTAAATAACTATCGTTTTCTGTCTAATTAATATCTGTACAGTCAATTTATTGTAAATAAATTGTAAATAGTTCGGAAAAAATTATAGATAATTTTCCCGATACTACAATAATTTTATCAATGCACTAAAGAAATAAAAGAAACCAAAATAGTGAAACCTAAGAAACAAAGCCTTTGAATGCTTCAATTTAAAATATATCATTTTACATTTTTCATAAATGTATAAACAAAATGCGTTTTGAGACGAATGGTATGCGGAAATAGGTACAACTAGCTTTAAAATGAACATTTTTAATCAAACAAAGGAACATCTGAAACAATATACTTTTTAAAATAATTGTGTCAGTTCTTTTAATTTCTGTAGCTGTATGGTTCGGAACAATTTGGTCAAATTAGTATTTATACAGAAAAATGGTCGAAAGTCGGTGATTCAACTTGTTAAATCGCTGCTTGCAAAATGTAGAACGTATAATTGCTTTGAGAATATTATTGAATCAGTGAAGAAAATAGTTGACCAAAGTTTTCCAAACAAGATAATATACGACTGAAAATAATTATTGAAAGTTTTATGACTTTAAAATAACTGAAAGCCTGATATTTATTATGTAACGATCTGATACTCGTAACAACGTTATTTGTGGTTTAAGCTTGAAATCATAAAACACTATCTGATGAAGTTCTCTTTTAATGTGCTTCGCGTGTAAATAAAATTATAAAGCTCAGTGTCTATAAATTATTTTAAAATGCATAACCGGTGTCGATTAGTCTATGTGAGAGTACTATATACATATATGTGTAAACTTCTATCTCGCTATTTGCAAACTTATTGATATTAAACTTCCTCGAACAATTTCTCGATAAATTGTTGTGAATGTTTGTGCAGCTGGTGGATTGAAATTAACTTTTAAACTTACTTATTTTTATCAGACTGAATCGAAAATATTTATATGTGTGTATATGTAATATGTATATGTAATGTATTACGTAACCAAAATGTGCATTTATTGTCATGTGTCATAAATATATGCTTGTTAATATTTATTTGATAGTATTTAACAGGAAGAATTTATCTTTGCATGTGTGTAGATTTTTCAAAATTTTGCAATACGCGTATATGTACTTAAATTAAAAATTATAATATCATTTTTATATTTAATTTCCGTTGCATTCGTTTGCTGATAACTGAAATCTTAAATCATATAAAATTGCCATACTTCGTATTAATTAAGTTTCAATAAATAAAGAAAATATATCTGAAAATACTAAAAGTAAAATATCTCCGGAACGAATTTTATTAAGAAATATTAGATCCTTTTAAAAGAAACTCTTTAAAAGAAACAAAGCTAACATTACACTAAAATGAAATATTCTAATAGTATGTATAAAAATAAAATATTTGGTACGCAGATGATCCAACGATAAACCTTTACGTTATACTGTACGTAGACTTAGTCTAACGTTTTCACAGTCGTCGTATCTGTCCTTTAGCTTCGCGGAAACTCAATGCTTCGTGGAATGTTATTTTAAATTTCTGACGAAGAATCTTTAAATTTCCGTGCTTTTATCGGTGTTCCGAGTATTCAACGAAATTTCACGAATGTTCAGGTGTTGATCCACGATTACTGTTGGGTGCAAGTACCGGCGGCGAACGTAATGCGTGGGAGGGTCGTTATCACGTGAAGGAACATCGGCGTGCTGGAAAGGCGACCTTTCAGGGCCAAGTTTACAACTTCCTGGAGCGTCCCACTGGCTGGAAGTGCTTCCTATACCACTTCTCTGTGTGAGTACCTATCAATTTTATATATATACATTGTTCGATGTTTTTCATGCTTTCGATGTTTCGTATCGTTATTCGTTTTATCGATGACTATTGTTACTGTATGAAATATACGTTATGCTTTTGTCTTTAGCTTATATCGTACGTTCTGGTAACAGTCATATATGTATTGTTACCATAAAATAATTCAAGTTTCTGAATATGTATGAGTAGTACAAATGTATATGGATTTTGGAATTTCTCTACGTGAAGTAGCAGAAAGCATATTTCAATAGGAGCTTTTAAGTTTCGACGTTTCGTAGTAGAAAAATGTGAACTAACTAAATATTTTATATATTAAAATGACACACGATATACCTAGTTAAAAGTTTGCTGTAAACCGAGTGGCACAGAAGCCTGCATTTATTTAAAATGTAATACTTTTTAGTCGAACTGAATCAGCAGTTTTCGCCTGCGTCACGATTCTAATACATAAACATTGACCGTGGATATCCCACGATGAATAATTTTTTCTACGTGTACGATCTTTTTCCTTTAAGAGTCCATCAATTACCCGAATTTTTCGCGTTGGAAGACATTGCGCAATAAATAATGAATAATAAATGAATACCATGAATAATAAATAGACGGCGGATGTTTATGCATTTCTGAAAAATTTAAGCGTGCAAGGACGTACAATAATAGTTACATAGAAATATATGAAACGATCAAAGCAAGATATTCATTGAAATATTTAGTATTTAGGGGGTGGTTCGGTCAGATACTATTTTTTCAATCGCCCTTGTGAAAGTGTGAACTTATATAAACATTAATAATCTAATAGGACACGTTATTTCAAGCAGCTTCGTTTGGATGCTGTCTTATGTGGTGATATGTCAAAGGCGGATTAACGGTAGTATATTGGTCCTGCTTCCTATATTATCTTTCGTGAACGTTGCCGCATCGATCTTTGATGTCAGTTAATAAATATCATGAAATACGATGTATTTCGTAAGATTGATCGCGTGAATAGAGTATTCACGAAGCACGGGAACACACATCGTACTTTATCCATCAGTTTGTTTATACAAATGTATGAAACATATATTCCACGCAACTGAAACACCTTGTTCCTCTTTCCTAACTGAAATTATAAAAAGAAGTGAAAAACAAAAAAATGTTAGACAACCTATTTGTAGCGGCACATGAGCTAGAGGACAATTCAAATCATATTGCTGTTTTGCCTTGGAGTAGCAATATCGTTAGGATACACATAATGTGATAATAAATAAACTCCGAAATAAACAAACGAAGACAAATTTGAATTTTCCGGCTCTCCCCCGACTAGTATAAATAAACGGACGCGATCGTAAGGAGTTCAGTATCTATCAGTTATTCAACGTGATCAACGAGTTATCAGCGATCTTATTAGCGATTTACACACTGTCTTTAGGGAATCTGTTAGTACGAGCGATTATTGTCTGTATTAATTTATTTATCATTTTAAAATACACTTGACGGTTTTGAACAGCCAGTTACCTCGTTATTCGAACAAACCAACCAACCTCTACAGTGACCAACAAACATCTATATATTGTTTGGAAATATCAGAAAAAGATGTTAAAATAACTTAACACTAGAAATATCGAAGATATTTCTTGTATCCTTTGTAAAGATGTGTATGCTCTTATTATCATATTTTAAAAATGTCGCTAAAAGAACAATTTTCCTTAGTTATTAAAATTAAAATTAAAATTAAGCATATCTTTAGTTTACGCAAAATATATGGTATAAAGTATAATGCGTATCTAAAATTTCTTAAATGATAAAAATAATTATTACAACGTAGATTAAATGTATTTAAACTGTTAGTTAGGATCGATAGTTCCATCGTTGTTTACAGAAGATTTATTGCGCTTGCTAGGAAGTTGAATTCTCTGCGCACAGATGGCGTGTTCTATACCGACCTGTATCCCTTGTTCTGATCAATATCCTGGCTACATCACTTACTGAGCGTCTATGCAGAAATCTGCAACTCGATTTGTCGTACTTTGGCCTTTCTTACAAAAGCTTTTACATGTTTATAGCAAAAATTAACGTTACAAATTAACAGCATCCGTGCCGTGTACTACACAGAATTATAATTCTTGCAAGGTAAACATTTGTTGTAAAAACGAGATCCTTAAATAATTCTTTGTTTCACGTTTCTATTGCTACATCCTATCTTTGCATTTCTATTGTTTTAAACTTTTCGAAAGTCATATACATGTCTTTAATGACTCACTGATTTTTACATTAAGAAAACAGCTTTTTTTACTTGAAGCTACCTCTCAAACAGAATTTTTCTACAAAGATCAACGTCCGTCTATTTGTCAATTTTCCGACAGATGAAAAAGACCATTTATTTTTCCTTACTTCTTTTATCTGGAAAAAAAACTGCTACCCTTTTTTCCTTCGGTGAAATTCGATACTAAATTAAATCGCATCGATAGAGTGACGTTTTCCAGGGGGATATTCGATGAAGAAGTTGCATTAGGATATCCAAGTAGAGCAAAGTAACATTCCTGATGTTTTTCTTTACGTAACGGAAACTTTTTATTTTGTTTCAAAAAACCTACACAGTAATCTTCGTCCTTTTCTCAATATTTTTTTTTTTTGTCACTAGAAACAGTGCAAGATACAATCTTCAATTTATTAATATCGTTGCAGCAACATCAGTGGAGTACAAAAGGTTAAAAAAAAGGTGCTTTTCATTTAAATTCGTAAAGCTAGTGATAACGAGTACTAGTTAGGTTGGTGATTAAAACGGTTGAAACCCTAATTCGAAAATAGAATGTTGCAGTGGTTACTACGGAGAGTGGTAACTCATTGATGTAACAAAGCGGTTAATGTAACTAATGTAAGCCAGGCTTACAATGGTTGTTGCAAATTGAGCCTGTATGAATAAAGTTCTCGCGATAATAATTCTCGCTCTCATTCTGCTTTGTAGCACTGTTGGAACATGCAAATGTTACTTGTAATAATATATAATATGCTTTAATTACGTAAATTTGTAACGAAGTGATTATGCGTATATCGAGATTAGGGAAGCTACACTTGTTACACCGATTATCATTAAAATATAATACTTCGAATTAGTAAGATTCATAAAATAATATTTGCCAATTACATTTGTCGAACATTAGCTGATTCGTTACAGTAAGTAATTGAAATTAACATGTAAATAACGTCATTTAGAAAAGTTAAAGATGGTCCTCTTTTAAAGAGATAAAGAGATAAGTGTGTATTATGGATAACGCTTGGCAATATTCAGATTGAAATATGATTTACAAAAAATTAACAAACTACATCCGATTAGTGAATTTAGAAACTCAAAATCTAAAATACTGTTCTATTTACAAAAATCAAGGTAATATAGTCTCTGTTCATATTAGGTTGTCTGAAAAGTTTCTTTTGTTTCATAAGGTGGTAATAGATCAACAACAATTTCTGTTTTATATTATTTTATTAAATTAGGTATAATCCATTTCGTTCTATTTCTATTATTATATTCGTGCATAATTCAATAAACTAATGTAAAACAAAAAACATTGTGCGTCTATTATTTCCTTATAAAACGAAAGAAATATTTCGGACAACCTAATAAAAACAGGATATTTTAAAAACTTATTGAGCGCTAAAAGTTGCTTGATATTACATATGAAATGTTATATATTTTTATATAGGAAATTAAATATATATATATATAATTTCCGATTTTTTTCTCTGAAACTGTTTGCTACGAGCTATACTCACTAGATATTTTTGCATTTTATGCGAATTCTATGTATTTTTGTATCTTCGAATCCACAAATTCATACGAATCCGTAATCTAATCGTCAGACCATGCACGAGATTCGAAGCCATTCCCAGTCATCTAAAGTTGTGCAACTGAATCCAATTTTAATTAAAAATTTTCGGCCAACGAGATTATGCGTTTTCTGACGATGTCGGTCCACTTTGCGATCGCCCGCCACCGTCCTAGAAAAAGAATCGTGAGACATGCAATTAAGTAATTTGCCTTGTCCATCGCGGAGGAATTGTTCGTGGTACGCTATTGCTGTCGTGTCAAGTTATTCAAATTATTCAAATTGTATCATGTGACGGCTGTGCATGTGGTGTTCTGCCCCCTGCGCATATATCATCGAAGGGACCAGAAGTTGTTCGCGTGAGGAATGTTTCAGTGATGATAACCGGGGCTTTCATACTAATACACCTGGGGGAGCCTGCCGCGGAAAAGTATATCGTTTCCTCGTGGAACGTCGTTCGGAAGGGAGCACGTCTGAAATAGGGTCAGCACGGTATCGAGGAGTACGTAGGGTATTTTGAAAGAAAGGCTCGGCTACTTTTATGACGTACATTCGTTTCATCGAAGCAGGCGCAGCATAGGTTCTGAGACGATATTGCTTTTATACAGAGTAGGGTCAAAATATCAGACAATCAGACAGGAGGTGATTCTTCATACAAAAATGTTGAGCTTCAGTAATAAGTTCATTCGTCAAGTCCTATCACTTTTATAAAAAATCTACCTAATCAAGAAGTAACTTTTTCGTCCCATTTGTTTAAGACATTCTTCCTTATATATGGCTTAAAAAATTCAATTACGTTCAACGTATTTAATTTATATCTGTCAAACACTTTCTACAATAGTTTTTGAAATGAATGCATTAGCGAAAGACGAAGGAATTTATTATTCAATCCGATAGATTAATTTTCCGACGTATTCTTTAAATCACTTTCGAACCGATCGTGATTTACTATCGTTAAAACGTTTTTTAAGTTTGCGGAACGTATTGTTACAAACATAATAACACATTACGGTACAACGAGGAACAGCGTACGATCTCTTGAAAATAATGATTTTTTTATTCACGCATCTTTATTATATAAAATATTACTCTAGATTATGTAAAATAATACTCTATGGAACTTTTGCATCGTATAATTTATATTCGTAGCTGTTCGTTCGATACATCAACCGAGCATTAAGGCCATTAATCTACGAACGGCAGAGGAAGATCACATACAACTTTTAGTTGCTGAATTTTAATCTCTTTCCTAACAGTATACCAAGTTACTTGTAAATACGTAATATGCATTGTATCGTTTGAAGAACAGACAAGCAGAATGCAGTGCATGATTTCGCGAGATCTTCCAAAGGCCGGGTAAAGCAAAATTACACGTCGTTTAATGGCAACGCGGTAGCGATATGCGTTGCTCCTTTTACTTGAAATAGCATTAAACTGAGAATTGCGTCTCAAAACGGAATATTCCTCGTGAAACGTGCACACAGATGATGTATGTTCGGTATTTTGTAATTTTAACCGACCAGAGGTTAACAAGATCGTTATTTTTTGAATATAACTGGATACAATATTTTAGCATTTTTGTGTTGTTCAGAATTGTTAATAGCCATTGAAATAAGAATTTCGCTTTATTTCTTTCTTCACGAAAAACATGAATTTCTCAAACGTTTCTGCACGGATATTTTCCTTTTGACGTTTCAATCTATAGAAACATCTTTCAAAGCTACACATCATACATATGGTTAAGTATCGAATAACCCTGGAAACAAATATTTTCCACAATTATTAGCACGCCACTGTTGCATTAGGCGTTATCAATGTAACGAGTTAAGAGTCACATTCGATACACAGTCTCGCCTTTGTTACATGTTATTCTTGACACGAATTTCTTTAACGAGATCCAATCAGAATTCGCTGTCATAATTCAGCCTGTTTCGCTCCATCATTACTATCGATCTTGGACAGCAATTTCCTTCTTTTTGCTGGCCAACATCGTCTACCTGTTTTCCCATTAACGAAATGTTTCCATAACGTTCCCACGACTTTGCTTTTCTCTCCGTTTTACCGAACGAAATTTTCCTCTCGTATTGAGTTTTTGTACATCTTTTACCCAAATAAAATATAATTCCAGAATAATATCTTCCAACTGGAACAGTGCATTAAAATCATAAACTTTCCCCTAGAAATCTATTGTTAATTATTAACGACAATATTATTATAACGTTAGACATATTTGCATGATTGCTACGCCGATTTGTACAACTGACGTATCAGCTATGTGGAAGACTTTCGACCATATTGGGGGATAATTGTTTATTGATATGCCTGGTGATATTCTGTGTTTTTATTTATTTTTCGAAAAAAGACAACTTTCTGTAGATAAATATAACATTTCGATTTTTTAAGAAGAATTTCATAATATTACAACGCTTCACAGAATAAACGAACCTGGTGGTTCCTTGGGTTACGTTCTCCTCCCAATTTACGAAGAATTTTTTACATTATACAAGAGTTCTCCTTATTTGTAGGACACGAGGTCGAAATCATGAAGATAGAAGTTTAAAAAATCACATATGGATATCGTGTTCGAAGAATGCGAATAATTAAATTCTTTATTACACGAGGATTTCATTAACGAAATAAATCTTCCGCCTGTAAAAATAAGAAAATTTCATTTTCTCTATCTTCGAACTGCTACTGACTCAATACTGAGTATGGGTAGATACGAGTACGATACATGAGACCGCCTAACATGAGATTCTGAATCATATGTCGACGTATGAGCATCATCGTGCGTGGGATACCTAAATAACGTTAATGTACGTTCGTAACGGTAATGAACGCATCTTCCTACATCTCGAAATAGGAAGAGCGGAAAATATTTTCGTTACTGTAGAGAATAGTTTCAAAGGTACTGAGAAAAAGAAAAAAAAACGGATATTGACGAATATCGCGGACAACGTATCGAGAAATTTGGAGGACGCTTTGGAGTTGGCATCGGAAAAAGGAATAGGACGAAATCAAGGCCTGGTGTATCAGAGGGAAATGGATGATGAAACGGAGGAGGCAGGATAGGATAGCTGGCAGCTTAACGATTAATATCGATTTTCTCACTTTTGTAATTATACGTATGAATATCAGAGTTGTAAGTCTACGTTATCCTTTCACGTTCACCTTGGTGTTTCGTTCTTTTCTGGTCTCATCGTACTGGACAATTAGGGGCAAAAAATAAATGCACAGACAGTGGAAATGGATGCCAATGAAGTTTTGTTAAAAAGAGCTTGTTTACATAAAAATGTAAATATTCATTTCGATTATTTACTATTTACTCGAAACTATTTAATTAAAATTAAATTGTAAATAACGTATAACAAATATGTATATGTATAATAATATGTAAGATAAAATGTATAATAAATAAAATTTAAGTATATAATTCACATAGTTTTGTCCACGTATTTTTGTCCCCGACTATGTGTGGACCCTGTAACCTACTTCTTTTCAAGGTACCGCGTTGGAGAACAGAGGAGGACATCCGTAAAGCGGCTCTAGTCGACCGCTTTAAGACGAGATTCGCGTGGATCCGAGCTTCTGTGCTAGATTGTGCTTCTGTTTTGCGAGCTTGGCCCAGCTACTAGTGTTTCCTTGCACGGTTACCGCGGTTTCCCCTTTTAATTCAAATTGTTCATGTTGCGTAGGATTGCAACGTGTTATCGTTGCGTTGCAAAGCTTTCAACACGATTACCTTAATGCTTCATGACTTTTCATACGTCGAATTAACTTTGCGTTGATCCTCTGTGTATCGTATTTTGTTATATACCGATGCAATAATGAAGAATAAAATCATAACAGAACCTACGTGCGTCCCATACAGGTGAGAAAATTGTCAATTTAAAAAGAATTAAATAAATTAGAATTAAGACGAACGATGAGCCAGATTTTTTAACTTCTTCCTTTCCTTTAACTTTTAAAGGAAAATGAAGGATCGGGTGAATGTTTAATTTAGACATTGGGCGATAGCTTGGTCGAGTGGAGTATGTATGCGTTATGTATGTGTACGAATATTAGAACTTTGTGACCAAAGTCTCGCATTTTTTTTTAAATAGGTTACGAATCAATTTTGAGTATTTCGGAAATGTAGGACACTGGCCGTCCTTTTGTACACGCGTATGTACAACTATATTTGCTAAGATATTATTTTTGTCATAAGCTATTGATATTTATGGAATTATACGCGGATTTTTTTCATTTTTACAATTTTTTTTCTTCCTTTCAATAAATTCTACCTAAACAAATATGCATTAATGATGCGCGTCGTATCGAAATATCTTCTACAATAAAAACGTGACGGTTATTAAAGGGCATGTTATACGAATCGATTAAGCAAACAGTTATGAAATGCGAGGACAATTTTCTGGCCATTGAAAAAATCGAATACTTTAATACAAAATTGGGAAGTTGAAGAATTTTATACGCAGGAAGTTAAATAACTCGCAGAGGGACACGTCTAAAGTTGCACTGTAACGAAATTATTATTGTTTACTGTAAATTTTGAAACTTTACGCTAATTTCCTCGATCTGTGAACGGATTCTGAATAATTCGAGAAATTCGAAATGGATTTTATAAATCAAATTTCTGTTTACGTCGTTCCTCTTCGTGCATAAGGATATGAAACTACAGTGTCAAAATGAACAAAAGTAATATATTTGATATGATATAATGACAATTATTAAACATCGCTTCGTTCTCATTTTGTTTCTCTTAAATATTAAAATAATTATGCTACACGGCAGTTCAACTACTATTCAGCCGTTCCACGACGACATTTTCTTGTTACGCTGAGAGTTTTATCCGTAAAAATATTTTAACGTCGCAAGTGGATTAATTCGATATTAAAATTATCCGCTGGAAGGCGACACGAATTAATTAAAAAGTTATTAATCAATATACGAAAAGGAAGGAAACGATGGGAGTTAACATCTTCAAAAATTCATTAGCAATTGCAATAATAGTAGACGCGATAGTTGAATGGTGTAGTGACAAGACTTTAACTTCTCTACTTTTCAGCGAATTCAATTTTATGCCTTTCAAGGAGCAGTTATAACCGTGATTAAAAATATTGCCTGAACGTTTTTCCTGCATAACGTTAAAGCCTGGTAGCATTTTAAACGAATGAATTTTTAAACGAACGAATGAATTTTAAAGAAATGCAGTCCAATATAAACATTGACAAAGCAACGAAACATTAAATTGAATTTTTTACCACTGCAGCCTTTTTCCCACATCGTAAACTGAATGAAGTACGGTTTTTACGATGCTTCAAGTTATTTTTGTTACAATTGCCTGAATAATACTCGCTCTTTCGTTCTTTCGTTTCTTCATGAAATTTCCATGTTCAAAAATTCGCAATTTTTCGCATAAAATTCGATATATATTATAAATATAATCATATTAAATTGTCCGAAAAGTTCCTTTCGTTTCATAAGGTGATAGATGAGCAACAATTTCTGTTTTATATTATTTTATTGAATTAGGTATGATCCACTTTGTTCTATTTCTATTATTATGTTCGTGTATAATTCAATAAACTAATATAAAACGAAAAACATCGTGCGTCTATTATTTCCTTATAAAACGAAAGAAACTTTTCGGACAACCTAATATAATCTATGCGATAATGCTATGCGGAAATATAGAAATAATTTTATGAAGAATAATTTTGAAGATTATAAATCAGTACAAGAATTGTTAATAGGATTCGGTTGCGTATTTTACAGAAAATTGATTTGTCTTTTCTTTTAAAAAATTTATCCGCGTATTATTTCGCATAATTTTATACGTTACACAATTTTCGCAGATTTTGTTAATTTCTATCGTCTCTTTTCTTTTGTTATATCTGGTTTTTGATAACAAGCGATTATACTGAAGATTTCGTTATTTCTGAATATTTTCACAATTTTCAATATACTTATCATGCGTAAATTGGCATATTACATTTTCATATTTCCCATATTTCATTCACATATTTCAACATGCATAATCTAGATATTGTTAATTTTTAATCCCAATTTGTGTAATTGTCTCATACTCTCGCGTCACTGATGACTAGATTTTACGCATTTCTAGGAGATTGAAAAGCATAAAATTACACGGCAAGCACACGGTATGAACAAAATATTTGTACAAAATATCCAATGCCTTTTATGATATTGGAAACAATTTTCTACCGTTATTTTATTTCTGTTTTAATTATATTCTTAAAACTACGAGTTTGCATAATTACTGAAAACGATTCGTCTATTTGTAATTCCTGCAAGCCTGCGTAGTTGATACGGCTATGAACAACAGAAAAAAACGAGGAAAGGTCAAGGCATCCGCGATAAACAAATTGCTAACAATTTGTCGCGAACAAAATCTTGTGTTGAGATAGACTGATAGAGGAACGAGTGGATGAATTTGTAATAGAAAAATATATTGAAATAAGTATAGGTATAAGTATAAGTACAGGTATAGTGTGTGCCGATTCAGATCCTCACTTTTCAGTGTTACAACACAATAGAATCGAATAGGCAGCATGTTCATACTTTTATAGCAAAGGACATCACCAAAAAGTTAATTTTGGTAGCTTTAACTGAAGACTACAAGAAACAGCAATAGAAATCTACTTATAACTCTTCTGTTTCTAGATCTTGTAACCCAAAACAAAATTTATATTCAAAGGCACAATAATATGGACCTCTCCTTATTTTGAATTTTTTTCACTAAATTCTATTCTCTTCGTAACAACGGTCTCCAGGTCACGGATATACAAAAGTAAAGATGTAGAGTTTTTCTTGAAGTAATTATTGGGTTGGCAACTAAGTGATTGCGGATTTTGTCAATACTACCTAATGACAAAATCCGCATTCACATAGTTGCCAACCCAATACTTCAATAGCTTGTACGGATCTACGTACCGAAACAGTAGCTGCAATTGCAAGTAAAAAGAGCAACGAGTATTGAATAGTAGGAGCGATCGGAATTGCTTGATTCGACTCGGTGTTGCTTTGCAAAGGTTGACGCGTATAATGCGTTTGTTGCTCGCACGTCGATGAAAAACCGCGCTACCGGAAACCATTATCGATCAACGTGTCTCGTTGCCGTGATTTAGCCGTTGGGATGCTCGATAGGCCTGGGAGATTCCAATATCGTCTTGAAAAGAATTCGCTTTGTGCCCGCTAGCACAATATCGACGAGCCGATCGGTTTGTGCTCGCGTGTCTGTGCCACTATCGCGTTCGTCTATCCTTTTAGTTTTTAAATTTAGTAAAGTTTCTTTTTGCGAAAAGCGCACGATTGTACAGTTACCGCGTGCATCGCACTATAGTTTGATATATCCGTACGTGGTGAATTTAGGCGATTCAGAGGATCTATTGGGTTGGCAACTAAGTGATGGCGGATTTTGTCAATACCATCTAATGACAAAATCCGCAATCACTTAGTTGCCAACCCAATAGAGTAATTTAGTTTTCAAAGTGGCGGAAAGAGGACGAGTCAATCTATATTATCATGTTTAACACTAGAACTACCACACCATGCAAATTGACTGGTTTTACAATTTTATTTTAAAATTCCTACTTCATGTTACATTTTCTTTCCGCAATGATGTAATGACTTTCGCAACGATAACTAAAATGACTGGTACTTGTCAAGGTGTAAAAGGGTCTTACAATCTGTTTATCGAACCCCAATTAACCAGTTTCCTCGTTTTGTACAACTTGCCACACGTTTCTAAAATTTTTATTGCGTATCATTCAATATGATAATATCAGTTACCAGGGAAATTCCAGATCGATCGCTAGATCGTTGGATGCTAACACTAGAAATGCCACAGCAGTCAAAATGACTGGTTTTACAATTTTATAAATGTATCAACCCTCGTTTAGGAATCATGGTCCCAGATGGGTTAATAATACCAAGAATGTACTACATAACATTGAATTTCTTCTGTAAGAAAGTAATAAATCAATATATATAAAAATATTCTATTATTATGTATTTTTTAAAGACCAGTTATTTTGACTGGTTTTGGTAGAAATAGCTTCGTGTTAACTATTGGTTCTAGTGTTAATGAAGATTTTGGTGGAGGAATATAATTACAAAGATTTCAACTTTCTCTTTGCCGGTTAAATCTATTTAAACTTGAAACTATCTTTTTTAAATGGTTAATTTTATCGTTAGTGGGATGCTGATAATGAACGCCGCTGGACCAAAAAGCCGGTTTTAAGACCCACCTTTAAGTTTGAAATTCTATACACAGGACATACAATGGTTGTATGAAGAATGTCGACATCATTGTATTTATTGTAGCATTTGTATAGAGATTTGGTTGACGTAGATTGAAAATTTTTCTAAAAATTCCATGTCTTTGACGATAAACAGTAACGATAGACAGTTCCGCGATTATGAAAGTATGATGGAATCGATGTGTCTTACGTATGGGTATAAACATGCATCATCCTCGACGTCCTATCATCCAATAAATCATGTTTAGTTACTATAGTCTCGGTACAATTTATTCATCTTTAACCGTGGCATACGTTACGTCCGTAATATGAGATATTAATTTTCTGACTTTTCTAGAATATCGATTACGTAAAGGACGCCATGTAAGCAAAGAATACGTTGATATTAAGAAATAAATGAATAACAACGATAGAGAGTGAGTGACCGTTATCAACAACATATCTATTTTCTTAATTACTGTTTCATCCTTAATAGTTGCAAAGTTTAAGAAGATTAAGAAAATATTGCAACTTAAATAGCAAATAATAAGTATTTCAAATTCTGTCAAACGTGTCATAAATTTATAAATTTCACGATACAAAAAAAAAAAAAAAAAAAAAAAAAAAAAAAAAAAAAAAAGAAAAGAAGAAGCAAACCTAACAGACCGCGATCAAAAGTTAACAGTTAGAGGGACAGAAAAGTTAGTTTCTAAACGACAGTAAACGAGAGAGCGTATGTCTATGATCAAAGACGTAATTTCTGTAACTTTACGTGAAACTTTTGATAAAATAAAAACTCGTGGTACGACCTAATGAGCCGGTGAATGCATTAAAAAAGGGTAGTTAGTTATCTGTTAATGTCTCGATTAGTCGCATTCCAGGCATTCACCGTGCAAACGTTCATCGTTGAATAGGATAACCGGTGCGCAGCGAGAAAATTATTGTGACACAGAGCAGTCGGCACGCGAGGCTTGGTGACCCGCAAACAGCGAGACACCCCGTTCCACAAAAGCCGTCCATCAAGCATCAATAATGCAGAAGGGTCGTGGTGTGGCCTTGCCGCGAGATATCGACCCGCGTGTGAATATCGATTCTTCCCATTCGGCGACCAAAAGACCCCTGCCACAAAGTATAACTCTTGCTGTTGCGTTCGCTTCGCTGCTTTTCACGTTTCCCTCTTACCTCGCAATCGTTTTTCTTCCGCGTTTATTTCCTTCTTGCTCCCAGCAATTGGACGTTCTTCCTGTCTCTTCGAAATTTTGATTTCGCGCCATTTAAATTACGTACGGGTCGTTGCCGGACCGGCAACGTTCTTGCATTCTTGGCACCGACTTGTTTGAATCAACTTGTTCGGTGGAAAGTTCGGAGTTTGTACGTTTCTCGATGGTTGTTTGCGGTGAATTTGTAGAATCGATGGTCCTTGCACCGTGCGATGAATGAAACGAGGGACGCTTAGGAAACACGTGTAATATCTCCTTAGAAAAGACTATTTCTTCAATGATCTAGAATGAATAATTCGTTGGATGGAAAGCTTTTTCTTCCTGGTGGCGAAATTCTAGGATTCCTGGTTCTCGCACTGTGTGCCGGATAAAATGAATATCTCGTTAAGAGATATTGTTTGTACTTGATTACTTAGAACGAATAACTTGTGATTCGTTCGCTGTATCAAGTTATTTGTCTTCCGTTTCCGAACAGTTGCTTCCGGATAAACATGTAGAAATATAGAGAGAATGCATATAACGTGTAAATATACAATGTAAAATGTTTAGCAAGTTTTGGCAATCGTTATGATATTCTAGTAGATGGAACAAATCTACGTTTGTGTTCCATTCCTTTAATCATATTTGCAGGAACATGAAATTGCATAAATATTCAAGAGAAGGAGACGCGAATTGTATCTACATTTTTATTCTGAATCCAAGAAGCGAAAACATGTATTGCATCTATATTTTGAATCCGAATTTAAACACTGTTTAGGCACAATCGTAGGAAAAGCAAAGTTTGACGAGGTAAAAAAGCTTGCGGTTGAAAGATAAACGATTCGGGCGTGAACGGTGGAAGTCTGTGAAAGTTTTCATTGGGAGAAAAGAGCTATTGAAGTTCACGTTTGATCGAGGTCTGGGGAAAAAAGGCGCAATTCACCGAGAGGTACACACTCGTCCAAGTCTGAATATCGATACTTTGCCTGATCGATCGACAGATCTGTGGTTACAAAGTGATTCTCTTCTTGTAGCGTTCGAAATATTGCTCTGAATCGCCACCTTCTTTTCTCCTTTTCATGTCTTTCCCCTCTATTTTTCTCCGTTTTGTATTTTATTTGTGCATCCTGACGACAATTTCAGCGACGAAAAGAAGAGGCACTTAGGTTGTACGACACGAGAAATATACGGAAAACACGGTGAAGTTGTGAACAATGTTAGCAAACATATCGTTATACTACATGGTATACTTAGGTATATTTGCTGTATTATCTGTACATTTTCATATGTTTATTACATATTTGTCGAGAAATTACATATCGATCGATTAAATGTTGCGAATATTTTTTATAATTAGAATGGAGTGTTGTAATAGCGATTACTTTACGATGCATCTTCTTTAATTTCAAGTCTTTAATTTCCGAGATCAATCACGAGATAAATAATAAAGAATTTGATAAATATTCATGTATTTTATGATGTTTTTTTAGGAAGTTGATTCGTTGTGCGAATAACATCGTTTACTTTTTTTTTTTAATCGTCAGGTTAACAAATAAATACGAGCTATATTTGTTGTTAAAATAATTCCGCAAACAAGAACGTTTAATTTTTCCGTAAAATATCAGACATTGTCGAAATATATTTTCTCGATGGCATTTCATGATATCAATTTTGTACACAGTATATTGTTATTTTGTACATACTATTGGAAACGTACACAGATATAATTGCTACATGATGGCGAATCTAATCATTAATCTTCAAGAAGATTAAATTCAACGTATATTCTGACTATGAATTTCAACCTGTAATTCATGCAGTTTAACATTTTCATTTACGAACTTTAATCTAGCCTTTCAGTTTAATTAATTTTCATGCATATTTAATACGGAATAATAGGTAATTCTCGAAATTCAGAGAGAAAGAGAGAGAGAGAGAGCAAAAGTGACAGCAAAATTCCATTATCCTTGCAACAAGTAGCTAGGTGGCATAGGTACTAGAATACAGTTAGAAATTATTATATAAATCACACGATAGATTGCCAACGATTGATCTCAAAATCGAAATAAACATATTTTCGAGAATAACAAGTAATATTGTTAGACGAGAAGAGGAAAGAAAAAGTGAAAATAATGCTATTGAAAAATACGGTGGTTCTATTAGGGAAATAATTCGCACGGTCCAATACAGACACCGCATCTC
The DNA here is from genome assembly GCA_014737365.1 of Bombus soroeensis. NCBI lineage: Eukaryota > Metazoa > Arthropoda > Insecta > Hymenoptera > Apidae > Bombus > Bombus soroeensis. Next base: position 2,784,927 of record JACXIL010000218.1, on the reverse strand, counting down.
TAGTAACGATTTCCCATCGAAGAATTCCAGATTTTTTCTTCGAGCATGAGTTTTCCTTTTTTCCTTTTTCGCGATCTTGTATCAAAGGATACGTGGGATCATTTATAACGATATATGGCTTTTCACGTAGAAACTACGAAATAATTCATTGAGAGTTTCGAGATTTTCTTTTCCCCGAGCTCGTATCTCCTCTGTTCCACTGCAAAATTGATATGTTCGGATAAAAAGTTGCGATCCTGTTGTTTTTTATAACGACGCAATCGACGAGAAATAAAACTAACGCAATTATGGACGAGTTTAACTGATGACAGGCGCGAGGATACATTTAATTCGTGGGTGTTCTTGGTAGTTTACAAAGTAAACTCTACAGCGTGGAGCAATAATCGTTAAATGTCGGAAGTTAAATGACAAAATGGGAGAGAAGAGTTCTCGTGAAAGCTAACATGGTACACATGCGGTGACAGTAACATCTACTACTTCGTTAAAATAAATTACTAAGATGTGGCTGAAAGCGTTGTACAAGCAGAGAGAAGGTGATTCTCCGGAGAAAAAATTAAAAGCGCGAGACAAAATTTGATCAGGCAAGGATTAATTTTTCTGAAAATTGATGTTGAAAATCCATTTGAGTATATATATAACGTTTTTCAAGAAAGTATAAATGAAAATATTATCAACGACACTTTGTTTTATCAATTATTTCCGTCAAAACCATGCTATAAGGCTATGACTATAGCTAACTATATAATACTATATAATATAACATAATGTAATAATAAATACCAAATTAACTAAATACTTTTTTAATTCTCTTAAGCTCTTTCTTTTTATATTTTTCTAACTGCTTAAAAAATATCTTCTCGCGCGCTTTAAAACAAAATATGAGAAAACAGACTTTTTCATATTTCACAATTTCTCATTCCAATTGCGTATGTTAAATATCATTTCAAAGCATAACAGGTTCTTTCCGCTTGCCAAAACGAGAGTAAGTTTCTATTTACTAAAAATATCCATTCAAATTGGATGTGCGGCGAGTAAGCTGCGAGAGTAAACGTTTGACGATGATTTCGCTAACTTTTACGACAGATTAATTATTTGCCTTATGTAGATGTATCGTAAGCCACCATTCATGTGGAAGAATACAGAAATTGGATTACGCGTGTGAAAGGATCCTCTCGCGTCGGAAAATATCGATATGTATTTTACAGTAACCATCTACATAAATGTATACAAAAATTGAAATAATTTAACGATTTGCGTTACAGCTTGCTGACGAGATTATAATTTTACAATTTTGTTTCTCACGTTACTCCTTGTTTTATTCATTCTATCATTTCAAAGGAAAAAAAAGAAGAATTTAAAGAAATTTGGAATGTACAAATATTTTGAAGCTTGATAATATCTAGATATTTGTATATTAACTTCCGAAAGCGTCATTTAACGACTATCTGGTAATTGTTATTCTTGTGAAGTTCTCTCCATCAATGCTGGTACACACGTAAAACCTGCATCACACAACATTAGCCGTTATATGTGTAAGTCAGGATTTGCTGAGTAAGTTTATTGACGAGACCATTAGCGAAGCTAGAAGGAAACTCGCTTCTCTCGTTCTTCATCTTCCTTTGCTTTCTCTTTTTTTATCGTTTCTACCTTGCTTTTTCTGCCATCAGAAAACCATTCGTATAAAACGACCGATTTATATATAGTAAACAGCAGAGTAAAATTATCGTACACAATGTTCTAGTTCGTTTTGAGGTCAGCTGATCGGTCGAGTCGTTAAATGTCGCTTAACGATTGAGAATTTCGAATTCCTGATATATAATATATAATAATATTTCTAATATAAAAAATAGCGAAAAGTCAGAAATAAAGAATATATTGACGTTCTGTAAATTTCGAATTGCGAAACCGCTTGCGAAAAGACGTAAAAGTGCTTTCACTTGGAAAATACAACATTATGAAAAAATATATTTTTACCTAGAGTACCTATAGACACGAAGTATCTGTGTTCGAAACATTTATCAAACTTTTAGTTTGAAATTATTAATAATTGGCTTCTCCTTTGAAACATGCAATATTATATCTATCTATATAATACGCAAATAGAATATTTATATTAAAAATATTTACGATACTTCGAAACTACGTGTATACCTGTCTTCTCAATCACACAAAGCCAGCTCTTTCAAAATGAATATATCGTCAATTTGTATAGAAACCTTTCGAGCTCAACTGCCGTGAATGAAACACCGGAAGATACTCGAGATGTGTGAAAAATTCCTAATTAGCACAAGTCCAGTTCGTTCCACTGGGAGGCAAAACGAAGGTAAGGCAAAGAGATCCGTCACCTTAGGCCTCCGTCATTGAAACGAATGACAATGGGAAACAGACACGAGCTCGTATAGAATTATCCTCTTATTTTTTTGTGGCCAAGACGTCCCTTCACTTCGGAGACAATAGGATCCGGGCGTTCGGCGAGGTCAGCCTCTTAGCAGAAGATGAAGTAGCACGAAAAGTGCTCACTTCAGAGCGTTGGAGTGTACAAACAGGTCGCTAATGGGCCCCTTTGCACATTCTATTTCAGAGTTTCAGCCGAGTCGGTTCGCGTTCCTTTTCATGCGAGAACACGATCGACTCGCGTCTATCTGGTTATACAAGAGTTGAGTTAGTGGTATTCTCTAGTAGGAAGTAGAAATAGAACAATTCTCCATCGATAACTTCCATTTTGCAAAATTTATTTGTACGAGTTCTTGTGACACAAAAGGAATATTAGAAAAGATTTCGTCTTGAGAAAACAGCAAATTTCGAAGGTTGGATTTTTAAAACGATTTCCATTCGACTCATTCTTTATTCGGGATCATTCTTTAATGTACTTTTGTATAATCGAATCGTAATTTGATACGCCGTGGAGTTTTCTGCGTTTGTTTTAGAAATTTGAAGACGAAGATAAGGACAGAATGCGTACAATGTGTAATTTGTANTGTTATAGTGAAGATATTAGTTCAAATATATTTAATATGCAACGAAAATGTATAAAATATCTAAAATAGAGCGCTCGTTATAATTTTTAATAAGCAAAATGAATCTGAAAGTTGTGTGGATTTTTAAAACGATTTCCATTGGACTAGGGGTCATTCTTTAATGTACTTTTGTATAATCGAATCGTAATTTGATACGCCGCGGAGTTTTCTGCGTTTGTTTTAGAAATTTGTTAGTCGTGCTCATAAAAAGACAAATTTGTATAAAAATCCGCAGTCTAACCACTAATTTTGCAGGGATATTGGGAAAAGTTCTTTATTTAAAGGTGGCATCGTGTATCGTTGACGTCACAAAATTGAGAAATCGACGTGTTCACGAGCGTCCAATTTAAATCGCAATCGAAGCATTAACGACGTTGATTTCGTGTATTATATTTTTCAACTTTTTATTTTATTCGGTTGTCGCAGTTTTATTTTGACAAATGTTTGATAGTGGTTATTGAGCGCAACGCGAGCGCAGCGGCGCGGCGGCACGGGAGTATCGACTGGGAAATTTGTACCATGACGTTTCGATTTTTCTAAATGGAACGTTGAAAAACATGATAAAAACAAAACTTAATACAACGTCGGAAACATTTGTTTCAGGATTGACTAATCATTGATTAGATATATTTTTACACATGTAAAGTCTTATAAATATCTTATACCTTTGCATATCATCTTTTTCCATATCTTTTCATTCCTTTCATATGTTTCAAATCTGTAAATCTGTAAATCTCGTTAAATTTAAGTTTGATTTCTAAAAATTTTCGTACGGAGATTCGGATGATTTCGAATGAAAAAATCTAGATTCTACTTCCTTAATGTATACAACAAATATTTTCAAAGAAATCTCCTATCTAGATCTATTTGCTGGAGTAGAGCCTGAAATACATTTACTTCGTTAGCTACTGCAAGTCAGTTTGCAAATTTTCTTTTTGGTTTTAAATTCACAGTTGTTATAGATTCAACTGGACGAGGACACTCTAATGATGTTTCGCAGGAAAGGGAAACGAAACGAAGAAAAGGATTCGTCGAGTAGAAAGATGAACAAATAGTGGAGGAGAAGCGTGTGAAAGGAACAAACAAGGAGAGCAGGTGGAAGATTGGAGTAGATCGTGGTTTGCTTTGAGATCAAACGCTAGGCTCGGATGAGCGGCGTTGCAACTAAATTTAACGTGAACTTTCACATTTCGCATTTGCGCTTCTGATTTTGGAACAAAACGGGGATTCCTCGGGCGATTCGCTCCCTTCAACGTTCCCTTATTCGTGCACCTTGTGTAAAAAAAAAAAAGAGAAAAAAAACAAGTATGAGAAGAGCTTTAAAACGTTGAAGCTCAATTATCGCGAATTATGAGCGAGAAAGAAATTTTAATATACAGAGGAGGATAAAAAGACGTATGCACGTTTCTACAAAAGAAATTTCCTAACTGACGATAATTCGATTTAATTTTGAGAAAGCACACAGCCAACACCTTTTGGTCCCTTCTATGTAACAAATAAAAAACATTTTGATTTATTTCATGCCCTATTAAAACGACGTAACCAGCAAGTGCGCTGCATAAGCCCGCGAATGTCGTATAAAATAAAAGACTGTTATAAACGAAAGTCATGCCAAGCCATCAGAAGTAATGGGGAAGCTTTTCCAAAGAGTAATATAAAAGTGGTGTGAAACGGGCGAGATAATAAGCTCGTAATTCGTTAATAACCTTTATCACCGTTACTCATCTGAATAATAAATTTCGGCCGTTAAAAGAGAAGACTGCTACAGAAAACTTCTTCTTCTTTTTTTTTCAAGCAAACTATGCAAAATAAATCAATTTATTGCCTTGGCGGTCGACTTCTTCCGTTAGATAGGCTTCTTCGTTGATTTCATTGCGATATTGCTACTTACAGCGGAAGGAGACTAACAAATTTTCAACAACGCGAATGGCTTAGATTGTCAGAGAAAAGTAGTCCGATACGACGTAATACTTTGTAAAAATGAACTATTATGGCGTAATATATTTCAATCTATTGGAATTGCCAGGAAAAAATATATAAAATTCGCGAGACAATATCTTAATTATGCTCTTCGCTGTATTTATCTTTTTCGCTTCATATCTCTCTTATCTCTCTTCGCTTTCTGTATTTACTCTTTGTAATGCTTCTCTTGCCGATTTCATCGTATTTTCTCACTTCCCTTTCCTCTTTTTTCCTTCTCGCGTGCTCTAGCCCCGGTTTACTCTTGCTATACCGGCCGAATATCGATCCAGCCGCCTCTATAAATAGACACGCGGGTCGTCGACGGTATTTAGCATTTCACTACGAACTACTTACTCCGTCCGCGTGCACCGAACATCGGATCGTGACAAGTAGGCGTTACGATATTGGTGTCGGCACAGTTGCCGAAGTTAAAGAGCCCGAATACCTTCGTGGTGTAGCTGTTCGCTTTTACAGAACTCGATTCGATCGTTTTCTTTCTTTTTATCCGGCTGAGATTGCATTCGATCGATCGCTTTTGATCGTGAAATTGCTTCTTGTCTGGTTTATGAGCCAGTCGAGGTGGCTGAAAAAGTTAGATACATGTTTGCTGGAAAAGTCACGTACAATTGGAGATGTCGTTAAGGATTATCGATGGGCCAGAGATGAATCAGCGATGAATATGAATTGGTTGGTGATGATGAAACGCGTGTTCGTACGCTTGCTGGTATGCTTGATGGTACGCGTGTAGTTTTTATTTCGTTAGCGAGATTTGCGTTTGTTTTATATGTAAATTAAAGCACAATTCCAAAACAAATTCATCGGTAGCTATGATCTGACATTTCATCGCTTTTTAATTGATATTTCCAGGTTTTATTTATAAAAGCTCCTTCTTTTTCGTGCGTATTAATTTTATATTTAAGGTAAACATATCTGCGGTTCAGATATTTTTAATAAAGATAGTGTTTATAGACTATAATAAAATATAATATGTAATTTGCAAGCCTAATAAAGATAACTTCGTCTCTGTTTAAATGTCCAAAAATTCTTCAAAAAGATTTTCAACAGCATTTTTAAGAACAGCTCGTGGTCGCCGCAAACTTCTTAATACCACGAACGACTCTATTCTACCCTCTTCCGTGTAATCCAATTTCATTCGACTGTTCCTCTTCGACTTTTTGAATAACTCAGCTATTGGTTCTTCTACTTTCACTTCAGTCTTCGAAAGTTAATACGACAGAAGAATTATTCGAAAGACACATAAGGAAAGTTGAACGGGCTGTCGTAACTTCCTGTTAATTCCCCCTATAGTTATCCTCCAAATTCCTGTTTTTTAACGAGTCTTGTCACGTTACTCCCATTAATCGTATAGACAGCAACAAATCGTTACGACAATAAGCTCAGAAATCACTTCCCTGTGTGACATTTCATCAGCGAGAATTATACTTAACATTGACTATACACGTATTTTCCATTGGGGATGTCTGGTCGCGTGGCGTTTACATAGAAACAGTTAACAAAGCTGGTTATTACCCTGGTCAGGGATTACTCCCACGAGTCTTAACCAGTTTACTCGGCAGCGAAAGCAGGTGTATAGGTCAGCCATGGCATAATTGCATGCGGCGAGAGTGAATTTACAGCGCGTTCAACTCCCTTGTCCGCTTACACCGTTACACACACAGACACACATACACACACACATATTGTTTCAAGACATCCCAATGATTCTGCATTTCTAAAAGACAACCATGCGAGATTATATTTTGGACTATGTAGCGGTAATTATAATAATTGGATGAAAATTAATCGATTAACGTATTTGAATAGTTTACTTATCGCGTGTCGTATGTAATTAGGATGCAAGGGAAAACGGTCATAGTCTACTCGAGATTGAAATTGCTATTTTAGCATCGTGTTACAGTTTAGAGAAAGCTATAATAACGTATAACGAGGCAAATATAAGAGAAGTTAAACGCTGAAAAATCTTGGAGATGGATATTTGGTGATTTCGTACGTTAATATAAATTAATATAATATTTTGCAACTTCGAACACCGATCTTGTACTCTGCTAAATGGTTTAATTTGGTTTATCAACGAATGTGCAGAATGCGCTTAGTCTCATTCGATTCTTCCGAGTTTGATACGTAAATTTATTTGTTTCATTTTTTTTCATTTCATTAATTTCATTTCATTTGCTACTGTTATTTTTTTTAACGATATATTTTAGGTTTAATAATGACGCTAAAGGACTCGTCTAATTTTAGAATATTTTCTATCGTAATTATCGAATTACATTTTTAAGAACTGTCTGTGATAATCGGAAAATCAATTTCTTATTCGTTTAATATCGTAATTTCCTTGTGCTTTCGAGCATTTTATCCCTTACGTTATATAAAATTATACCTCAGAAAGCGATATCAGTTTTTTGTTCGCAACTCGTTTCGAACATCTAATAAAATCAATTAACCCGCCCATCGGTTAATCGAACTTTTCCCATCCGCGTTCGGGGCTATAAAGACGGCAGCAAACCGTGAATAAACTCCGCTTAAACCGTTTTGTATACGGTAGTCCGTGTTGTCGATCTTTCGACTGCTTTTGACGCGATACCTTCGCTACCATTGACTCGACTTATCGACTTATCTTTTGCGAAGCAACCGGCGGGATGCTCGAACGCTTTCAGGTGAGGCCACCATGGAAATCGTAGAGGTGGAAAAGTCGTCACGATAGCAAGGACGAAATTTCACTTTATCGATGGTATATCGATACTAGAGGGAAAAGGTTGAATGGATAAAATCGTTAGCAGTTTGTTTCTGTTTATTTCATTCGTTATCGAATAATAATACGTTAGCCTGTTAACGAGCCGATTACACCAATTATAATGCAATATATAAAATGTTCCAAAAAATTGGGCTCAAGTCTCCGAAGCATTTTCCTAGGAGCATGATATTATAAAAGTCATATTTCGTTAATACTTGTAACATTTACATTCAAAGTTACTCACTCGCAATTTAAAGCTTCCTTAGAATCAACAAAACCGCGTGATATTAGGTTGTCCGAAAAGTGTCTTCCTTTTACAGACACATCTTTTACAACGATGCATCTTTATACAAACATGAAACCTAATCTGTCGAACGTTGTGATCTTTATTTTAATATAATAAAATGGATCATACGTAATTCGATAAAATAATATAAAACGGAAAATGTTGTGCATCCATTATTTCCTTATAAAACGAAAGAAACCTTTCGGACGACTTAATATAATAGATAACCCTCTGCCCACTAGTCTCTGTTGTAATATTTATCTGTTACATAAATATCTATTGCGAGTCAAAGATAGCGAAGAGTAGATCGTTTAACCAATCCTTAATCATTGGTATCTTATAAATTAATAAAATCCTTCAAACTAAAATATATGTTCAAACAAAAAAAAGGAAAAAAAAGAGAGAGAAGAAGAGAACATTCAATTTAATGAAATCGCGAAATAATTGAAATATATTTTATAAATCGAATAAACATTTTATTCGATCTATGACCTACGATCCAAATGATAATGTACGATAACAGAATACGTAAAATATTTTATACAGTTGCGAAAGAAGAATTACGATACCTTGGAACACCGTTCTCTTTTCCAAAGTGATATTTTCCAAGAACATAACGATCTAATTATTTTTGAGCCACTTTCCCATTGAAATACTGGTATTCCCGGGAATCGGATATCGCGGAAGACGTTTGGGAACAACGAGACTTTAAAGAGGACAACGTGAAATGTGAATCAATAAGAAGTCCTCTTGTTTCTCGATTACCACCGAAATCGTTGCATATCGATGTCGTTTCGATGGAACCGCGTGGTCGAAACGTTGGAAATATTTCTGACAAACAGCTGCCTTCGTCCTCCATTACTCATCCCAACCGCAGCAACGCTTTAGCTTCTGCAACGTGCGAGATTCAGTCTCGAAACATCGAAATTTCTTTTGGCTAGAAAACGCGAACGTTGTTCGATTAATCGAGCCTGACGGGCAACTTTGGCCGTGTTTGTTTCTCGTGGTTGTTTCGTGCCTCGAACGAGTTCGCTCTGCGAAATTGTCGATTCGAAGTGCACACGTGCCCTGAAACGTTTCTGCGCTTTTGTTAGTTTCGAACTGGCTGGCCAGACGTTAGAAGACGTTCTCATGGGCGTTCTCATTAAAATCGTAGAATCTCGATTTAAGGAAAAATTACTGTTCGGACGAGTGTTCTTTATCGTTGTACAGATGCTACACGGATATATCGATAAATTTAAAGAACTTAAAGGATATTAATTTCAGAATTAAATTTAAGAATGTAGAATATTTAAAGGATACGTAGATTTCATGTTACGCATCTTTCGATAACAGGCATTTTTTATTTTTAATGATATTTTCTAATCCATAGTGTTATATATACTAACTTATATATTACATATATTTATATAATAAAAATGGTAGAATGATATATTGCATATTATATAACGGTATTTTAAACATATATAATGGTATTTATTTTAATTTCGAGTCAAAGAATATTAAATCGATATAAGCATAAATATGAAAAGTAGGAGGAACTAAAATTACATTTCGCTCATGAATTGCTCGATCGAAACGAGACCACAACTGATACTGCGCTCGTGGATGTCCGAAGATACGAGCCTACTGGTAATCCTACTTTTATATCGATTGCTATTCAACCACGCATTACTGCCGCCAAAAGGTGGCTTGAATCCTTTCGCCAGAAGCCATTTATCAGTTGAAGTCGTTTTATCACTATAAGCCGGTAAGCTATATGAGATACAGATATCATAAAATTGGACCGGGCAAATGAAGTTAGATTGTGCTTCTACTCAAGAAATGTTTCTTTTTTTCATTTTCCATATATTTCTCTGCAATTCGACGTTTGGAAAATTGCTATAACAATTGGAGTTGGAAGCATGTAAATGGTCATTTCCGATTTCCATTTAGATGTCATTACAGGATGTCTATGTACGTACGTAGCTTGGGTTTATATACACATAGTATATATTTATTTGTATATATTTATAACCTAATTTCAGTATACTTATAGGTATGTATAGGTACAGTATATTTAGTAGGCTTTTTAGTGCTTCTTTCACTGTCAGTGGAGTTGTTTGATTTGACAAAATTGCCTCTAAAACGCTTCCTTTAAAAACTTCCGCGTGTATATGCTTCACTTGTGAATCTTTAATTTTTATCGTGACAGTTCTATTATATACGTCGGACATGAAAGGACATCGAGGCCTTTCTTTTGGAATGTTTGGGAAGATCTCCAATACTTTAATCTACTTTTTTATTACAGCTGTACTTAAATAATAAAACTTAGAAGTTGATTATGATTTAATCCGATTATGTTTGCCGGAGATTTATGACAGTAGGCTTGGGCTCGAAGTGACACAACTGGTCGCTAAACGTAGCCACGGTCACGGGATGGACGTTTTTACCTAACAGAGGTATGAAGTAGTTGTATAGCTCTCCTTAAAAATACAGTTGACTCTAGGGGTACAGAGAGGTACAGAGAGGGATATGTAAGCGCAGTTCCACTTGGACTAACAGAGTTAGTTGAGTTTTACTTGTACTGTGGACAAGTAAGTTGAGTTACACTTGAATCGTGGACCAGTAAATTCAGTTCGACTTAGACTTTGGAAGAAAATGCATTTGCCATCCCGTTGACCGTGGATTCGTTATTGAATCTAAGATCATTGTCATTAGCATCTCGAGTATCTAATCGCCACGGTTACTTGTTAAATTCTGTAATAATTATATTTGTACCAGTAAATATCATCTATATTGCATAACAACAATGGCTAATTCAAGTGAAGATTCGTTACACGCCCCTAACCCTAATGAGAGCTCGACATATATATGTACGATTCGTGATGACAGGATCGAGTTGATTCGCCGACTATACAGAGAAAACCATAAAATCCATCGATATAGAGAGATAGCACTCTGTACATCTAATAAAATACGATTAATGATTTACGTTCTTCCAATTTAAACTGATATTTTTCTGTCTAGAAGAATGTCGTCTTATCTGTTTTAAATAATAACCGATATTTCTCTCTCTAGAAGAATGTTGTCTTATCAGTTTTGTCTATAAATAAAAATTCTAAAACTATAAGAAACACCTCCTCCTCGTCCGATCTTTTCACTCATCCACTTGCATACTTTATTCTTATGCTAGCCTTAACCTAGTTACTATATACTATGTATTTAAGAATCTACGCTGCAAGTTCTTCCTATTCTAAAACTATTATTTCCGTCAGCCACTCCTACTGCTAGCCGTCTGCTTATTGCAACTTTTAATCTTTGATATTTCTCCCATCATTTCCTACTTTATCTTTCCTCTTCCTTTCCTTCTTCTTTCTATCTTCCTTAACCATTTCTACACTTCCATTCCATCTTTTATCTACCTAGAATTTTCTCCACGTTTGTGTTCGTTCTTTCCACTACTACACTGTCTTCTATCAGATGTTTCAACGTCCCTTCAATATTTCACTTTTACATATTCTTTCCTTTTCCGATCTCCAATACTTGTTCGCCCCTTCTACGTTTCCATATCCTGCTAGTTATAACGCTTTGCCCTCTCCCCTGTTCCTTTATGTGGCGTGACACGCTGATATTTTGCATATAGTTACATAATCCGTCGTATTTTGATTTTCTAATCCTATCGTTCTCCCACTGTTTTTTAAATATCGCCATCTCTTCCTTTCGGTATCTCAGTTATTACTTTCTCCTTCCTTTCGTCCATATTTCGTTCCATTCCTCGTTAGCTGTACCCGTTTCAAATTTGTCAATGTATCTTAATAATAACAAATCAAGTAACGTCGAAGCCATTCCCATATTGAACGTACCACGTATACTTTTCAATTTCTCATCTCGTATATATCGAATTGTTAATTATGGGTTGGCGTCCCTATAGAGTTGCAAAAAGGTACGTGGCACGCATTCGAGAGGGGACTTCTTTCCCTTTTGACGGCGGTAAGAAAAATTTATCGTGGTCGAAGAAGGGTTGCGAGACACTTTAAGAAATCCTTTGGGACACATTGCTCGTTTATCTAACGACAGAAAAGAATTTCTGATCCCGCAGATCAGAAACGTGACCATAAAGCTGACTGTCGAGGACGTTGATATTTACACCGATATACGTAACAGTTTCTCATTTTCAAAGGTAATAAGAATCGGTCAGTAAAATATTTATTTATATCGTTGTATCTTGCAGGAGAAATGCTAGAAATAGAAACGAATCGATAACACCTTCCTTTTATCTCATTTATAGAAATCTAAGTTTCGTAATTTTGTTAAGTTACACCTAATTTCAACTTTTTTAATATTTTTCAGAATTTTGTACAAAATCCACCGTTTTTTGTGTTCGCCAGACAAGCCGACCTCGCGGTATACATTCACCGCGCTGTTTTCAGTACAAATAAACTTGTTTAATGATGCCGCCCATAGGACGAAGATCTCTCGTTAACGTGCATCTGCGTGCAATCGTGAAATTTTCCCATTAATTTCTGCTTTTTCTCTGCTTTCTCCTATGCGCATAAAGATAAATACATATATTTATTCAAAAAGAGTATCATTAACGAGTTATATCTTTATCTTTCTTTCAGCTTGTTATTTGTTTTTAACGAATATAATATGCTAAAAATAAATACGCGCGATGGAGGATGTTAATATTTTCGTAATTAGATTACTTGAATACCACATATATTTATTAATTGCTATTATTATTATTATTATTATTTAATATCGTGGTAGCGATAGAAAATTTTTAAGCGTTGCTTATTTCTGTCAATCGTTTTTTCTTCCATCTATTGAGTTGGCATCTAAGTGATTGGAGGTTTTCTCATTGGGTGGTATTGACAAAATCCGCAATCACTTAGTTGCCAACCCGATAGATCCTGCAATCTGATGAAGTCTTAAGAAATTGAAGTATTTATAACACTGTAAACTATCTGTTTTAAAGCCGTGGACGTTTTCTTATCGTATGTTTGATTTCTATGAAATAGATATTTTTCTAATATTTAGAATATATTCGTTCTAATATATTTTTAACATGCCAGTTACTTTATCTGGTCTTAGGGTAAATATCATCAAGTGCATGGTTGAAATGTTGGGAAAGTTATCGTACAAAGCGATAAAACAGAAAAAAAAGGAAATGTAGAGAAATTCAGCAACGGTTCTACGATTTATTGCAGCCATGTTTGAATAATTTCATTCTGTTCCGGTTCAAAAAGTTCCGCTTAAATTATTCGAACTGTCGGTAAGTTCTGCATAACTTTCGCATCTGATTTCGAAACTATCGTTGGATTTGCTAACTTAATCAGTCACGGCGAAAATATGTATACATTCGCCTTCATGTAATATCGTTTCCTTCCTCTTGCTCCATTCCATTGTACACATCTCTTCCTTCATTTTATCTTCCAACTTTTTATAATCAACTCGGTCGATCCAGATTTTCGATGTTTCAGTGTCAATTTCCTTCGATTTTCCAATCTATCCATCGTCACTTTCTTTCGTCTCTACAATTTATAAAAGCCAATTTTTAAGGATTTAATATTTTTTGCCTACTTTCTAAGCGATTGATCGCGAGAACAATTTGTGAAAATTCCTTATACAAAAACTAAAATGCATGTAAAAATCGATTTGCTAAAGATTGTTGAAATGTTGTGGAAGTAAAAGATATTTTGTACGAAACGGAAAGACAATGTTTGGACAGCTAATATTTTAGAAATGCTAGCTGGCTAGCTTTGAACGTTGCTATGTGTATATATGTATATATAACGTGTAATGTATGTTTGTGTAACCGTGGGAGTGAATCCTTTTAAGAGCGAAGACTGCGGATAAGAGTTAAGAAAGGATATTCAGAAAGAACTCTTAACGAAAGTTTCGAGAAAGAGTTTCCAAAGAGTTTTGCGAACGTATTTGCATCTGGTTTCGTGTCGTCTTTATGTAGGAGAATTCTTCACATAACAATTTTCTCAGTTATGTAACTTTCCAAGCTTTTATCTTTATATTATGAACTGATAATCAATCCAGAAAATGCTGGTTGTACCAAGATCCGATGATCGTAATTGTTTACTTTGTACATCAATAAATTCCAAATATTACGGGAAAATATATTGGGAAAATTATTCGTATTATGTTTCATGAAAAAAATTGTCGCAATTGTAATTAGCGCTGTATAGTATTAAGATTATAAATGGCAATTATGATTTAATAAAAATGAGGAAGGTGGCAGAAGGCTGCAACTGCGATTCTTAAAATAGTTACAGAAACGCAATATAAACGGTGCAGAATTTGTACACTTAATGGATTCCAAACCGTTTAATCCAACCAAGTCAAGGCTTTGCAGACATTTCGTTTCGCAGATCTTCTATAAATTCTTGTAATTTCCAATAAATACTTGGAGAGAATGAAATTAGTTGCAAAACTATCTTCAAGATTCGTAATATTTTCCCATTTGTTTGTATGAGAAAAATTAATTTTTTGAAACTTCTCATAATTAAGTATTACGAATTGGTTTAATTTCTTAGCAAATTAGGAAGAAATGTGAAACTTTAGGTAACATTTGTTTTCAATATTATACAAGCTATTGTTACCTATAATTACTCAACCTGTAATTACCATAATTATTCATCATATTAATTAATTTTTCATAGAACCAGAGGTCCGTAATCCGTACAATTAATTCACGTTGATCTTAATAGATTTCATGATTGGTGTGCGCTGAACAAATTGTCCCTTAGCTTAATTAAACGTTATACCCTTAGATTTAGCAGCAAGAAAGATAATCTAGTCTTTAATTATACTATACCATTATCCACGCTAAGCATTGTCAAGAATCTAGACGTCACCTTCAAGTCCAACTTATCATTTACGGCTCATCCTAGCAACGTCATCTCTCGTAGTATTAACGCTGTGGGGCTTATTCGCGGGATCTCTATATTCTCTGCTAATTGCTAACGCTCTTAGAGTACCCCCCGTCAGCCGATTAGACCCATTTTGGAACACAGAAGCATTAGCAATTTCTCTTTTTCCTTTTTTTTGTTTTCTGCATGTGTATCTGCGCGTGTAATTTATTTCCTTCCGCATTATACATCTGTGTATCTAAGAGTTCGCCACGCTAATAACAACGATAACTATGATAATAATATTGTTATAGACAAAATGCTAATATCCGAAGGAAATTTTTCTCTTCTGTTGCACTTAACCACTTAGGATTTGCAAGCTCTTTGAAAATCGTATGCCTAAGTTGTGTCGCAAAAAGTAAGCGATGACGAGTATACTCGTGAAACACAGAGCACACGTGGCTGTTACAATATAGAATTAAGTAGTAACGAAATGAAATGAGAGATTTTTCAAATAAAAAATGAAATTAAAATAAAAATAAACAAAAATGGAATAAAACAATTGCCACTTCTTCATGACGTTACCTTGTCTATACTCGTGAAAAACAGCTAACTGCTTAAGAAAATCGCTATTAAGCTATTATTAACACTAGAACTACCACACCAGTTAAATTGACTGGTTTTACAATTTTAATTTAAAATTTCTACTTCGTGTTATATTTTTTTCCTGCAATGATGTAATGACTTTCGCAACGATAACTAAACGAATAATATAATGAATTTTATTTTGTTTTTTATGTATTCAAACTCAAAATATTTTGTATTAAGGCTACTTATACCATTCAAAATGACTGGTATTTGTCAAAGTGTAAAAGGATTCTGCAATCTGTTTATAGAACCCCAATTAACCAGTTTCCTCGTTTTGTACAACTTGCCACACATTTTTAAAATTTTTACCGCGTATCATTCAATATGATAATATCAGTTATCAGGAAAATACCGGATCGATCGCTAGATGCTAACACTAGAAATACCACAGCAGTCAAAATGACTGGCTTTACAATTTTATAAATGCGTGAATCCTCGTTTAGGGATCCCAGATGGATTAATAATACCAAAAATTTACTACACAACATGGAATTCCTTCTGTAAGAAAATATATCAATAAATATAAAAATATTCTATTATTACGTATTTTTTAAAGACCAGTCATTTTGAGTGGTTTTGGAAGAAATAGCTTCGTGTTAACTATCGGTAGTTCTAGTGTTAAAGTCTTAGACCCTTACGTTTTAACACATTACACGATAAATGCTCCTATGAATCGTTCTAAGCCTGTACGCTCATTCCACTAACCAGAGTGAAACTCGAGTACCGTGGAAGAAGCGTAAGGTTTTTGCGTGTACGATCTGTCGCTCGACGAGGGGTAGGCCAGATGAAAACATTTCTCATGATCCGTAAACGGTGCGCGGCGTGCAAGCGCCGAGAGCCACCACCTATTCGGGGTTGCGATGGGTGGCGGAACTACAGGGTGGCCAAGAGCCACAGTTGGTTGCGGGCTGTCGTCCTGAGCACATTACGCGTCTTCGATCAGCGCCACGCGACCTCGTGTATCATCCACCCTCCTCTTCCTTCTGGCCGGTGCGATTGCGTGATCAACGAGTCGCTTGCCCTCGAACAACCATTTGTCGACCCCCTTGTGCTTCCGTCTCGAGTGAGTGCGGGAACACGTGCGTGAAAATCATCTGGGAACGCGAGCGAAATTCGCACCGATCTTACTGCACTTTAACTTGTTCCTTCCTCTTTTCTTTTTTCCTTTAGTCTCCTCCTCCTTATTCCCTTCTGCCTTCTTTTCTCTAGGAGAAAATCCGTGAAAGTCGAACGTAGACTTTACGACGATCGTGGGTTTTTCGTGGGTTTTTCGTTGGTTCATCGCGACGTACGTGGGTAATTGTCATTGCGCGGGAAAAGAAAGATCAGTCTGTTTGTGGACGATCGAGGGGAATGGATTTGGAGCGTGCGAGGATTCGAAGAAGTTAGGAATCGACGAAAACATGGACGAACTGTGCTTATGACCGAGAGAGATCTTTTCTCAGAGGTTGCAAGAAACCGACTCGACCAAGCTTTTTCGTTCAAACTCCCTCGATCGGAGTCGTAAATGATCGTGCAATTATGGGGAACGAATCGAAGAGGCAAATTATCGTACACCTGTGTCAAACCTATTCTCTCGAAACGACGCTACAACGATTTCGAAATCCTGAACGTTAACTGCACATGCCGAAATCGATCGAGATCCAACATCGTACGAACGCCAAACGGTTTTTACTTTCCGTAGACACGTAGGAATCGAGGACGCGCGTATAAGAGGCGTACGAAGGAGAAAAGAAAAAGAAAGAAAGAAACGAACGACGAAATTGAATGGCGGTTGATCTCCGCATTTAGACGGGTATGAAAGCGCACTGCAACGAAATAGGCGGATCTTAAATGTCAAAGGAGACGCGTCCTCGTGGGAACTTTCAATTAAAATTTTATCGGACCGGGGATAACGGTCGGACGCGGATTCGAGGCTTCGTAAAATGTAATCCCGTCGTTAAACACGCGGCCCGTGACGAGGATGATTGAGATAAGACCGTGGAGATCGCATTCGTTGCCTTATTAAATCATCGTATACCCCGAAAAGATGCGGATAAAAGGCCGAAATTACATCGTTTTATTCATTCTGTCCAGGGCACGGTGAATCGGAAATCTTACAAAGTCCAACGAAATTCTTTTCACGTGGATCTACTGGCAGACGTCTTGAATAAGAGCAATATAGAGGGATCTTGCTATAGCGAAGCAATTTCGTGCTACAAATCAAACGAATTGAATGGAAAAAGGAAGAAAATACAGGGAACGATCAATTTCTCGCGTTCCTTCCACTCCGATTGTAGGATTTTAGAGGTTGATAGAGAGGTGGAAGAAAGAATATACGAAACGTCAAAACGGAGCTAGGATCGTGTTTAAAGAATTTACGAAACGGCTGAATCCGACGAGGGCGAGATCGCGAAAGGTTCGAGCAAAGATGATCCGATGGTGTTGAATACACGTTCTTCACCGACATGTACACACCACCCATGCACGCGTATTCTTTTCTTTCTCCCGAAGACTCGTTCTATTTGTTCGACAAGGGATTTTCAATCTCGAAATAGACATTACGTTCGATAATAGGAAATAGTTTGTACAGGAGCTCGAAGCTGGTCGGAAAAGAAGAGATTTCTTGAGCCTTTTCCATGGCAAGCTGACGTCGAGTTTCGAATTTGCACGTCCTCACGGTGAAGCGATTGCTTCCTTAAAAGCTTCCCTGTTAGAACTTATAAGTTTTGACACAAATGGTTGCCGAGACCGCGTTTCGATCAAACGATAAGAACATCGAACGATAAATACGCTAATTCTACCGTAGAAGTAAAGCAGAATGTTTCGCTAGTGTAACGCGATATCGAGTAAAATCCCGAAGCAATTTCAGGCTACACGAAACAGTACTTCTCGTTCCTTTTATCTCGACACGGTAAACACGTCGAGAATAATAGAGTCGTCGCACGAGAGTTCGTGTGTGACTGTTTGGAAGATAAGCGAGCGGAAATCGTCGGGAAACCCTCGGGATCAGTTTCTGCAACGGCTCGAGCATCGAATGTTGACTGTCCAATGTCGCGTCGTGTCGCAACGATCGACAAGAGGATCCGCAACTCGCCGAGAATGCCAATCTCGTCGACCAGACTGTTGTGGAAAAGCAGGAGGTGTAATCCCTTTAAAAGAGTCTCGAGGTAAGTCTCGACGTTGAGGACATCAACTAGGTGGAGAAGAAAAGTCGAGGAAAAGGAACGAGCACGTGATTCCTCTTCGCGTTTCCCGGAGAGAAATCTATTTCGCAAGGCAAATTCAGGGAGCGTAGAAAGTTATCGTTGCTACTGTTGCGCCTTTATTACGCGCTCCAGCCGTATAATTAACGATTACTTGAAACGATCGCTCGAGTCAGATTTAAATATCACGTGTAGGCAGAAAGAGCGAAATATAATTGAAGATTGCTATCGAATCCAAGTCCTTGAAGATCGTCGATCTGTTTATACAATGGTCCCTGCTCTGACAGAATTTCTCCCTCGGAAATTTGTTTTGATAGATTCTTGAATTTGTACCATCGTATTCGACAAAAACTTGTAAGTTGAGGAGCGATTCGTATTCGATCGTCCAACTTTCAAGGGACGAGTCGATCGACGAGGCAAAGTATATTACGAGAGCTAATCGCTTTTGCGGGATTGTGGATCGAACAAGGAGCGAGAGATATCGCGAGGGAAACAGCATTGCAAGGCAGAAGAAGTTGGACAACGAGTGAAATTGCTCGATACTTCTCAAGGGAAAAAGAACGAAGAACAAACAGGGAAAGGCAATGGAGGGTCGTTTTGTTGCGACAGCAGGAAAAACTACATGGACACAACAGGAGAAAACTACGAGAACTGAATAAAAAAGAAAGTACTTTAGAGGAAGGGGGAGGAAAGTGTCGTTAATTTCCGTGTAAGATTGAAACGCACGATCTCTGTGAATTACGATAGTTCGCGATTGATTTGAATTACGATAGGAAACGATCTTAGGCAGAGATTGGATCCCCTTTGCCGCCTTTCTGCCAATAAGCTAATGATCGCGTAAACTCGATTCAAATTGCGAGGAGTTACAATTCCAGATCGATTATTTCACGTTCGAGGATCAAAGTGGTTAAGAAATTTTTGATCGAATTCGTGATTACCTGCGGTTAATTTAAGCTGCGAGTAGAAAGCAGTTTAATTTGGCATTAGTTCTTATTCTTTTGTTTTCCATCGTAAAAAGTGTTTAGACGTATACAAGACTTTAGAGAAAGATTGGTCCAGTGTTTGCTTAGAGATTCGAGTTGGAAGATCCGCACTCACGAAAAATCCTTTTTCCTACAAGATATACGCATGAAAGATTAAAACATTCAAAGACTACGATCCTCATTACGCGTTAGTGTCTCAAAGTATACGAATGTCGTCAGTTTGATATTAATCGCACGAAACTTGTTAAAATTTGTAATACAATTTTAAGGTCAGGCTACCACATCGTAACCATCAAAAATCAGTTCATCAAAATTTAGCGAAAAATTGAATGGCTCCATTGTGTAACTAGTGCGTTCAAATTCCACGACTGAAGTGCTTTAAGAAATTGTGGTGAAAGAATGTGCGAGAACTTGAAATCTCACCATCCGTTTCTCCCCTAAAATCTCGTCATCAAAATATTCAAATAGCGTTTAAATGCCACAAAATCGAATATTTTGTCAAACGATGTGGAAGAATAGTACACTGGGAATCTTCAACCTAAAATCCTAATACCCTTAAATCGTTATCAAACTGCGTCAGAAGTGAGTTAGACGTTTCCAATGTCCAAATAGTGTTCAAACAACATAAATCGGGTGTTCTTTTAAAAAGAAAGGTACTCGTCGCGTTCATTTCCCCTTAAATTGCCATAACGAACGAACCCATTAAAACGTACTAAGAGACGTTCTTCGGCGCTTAATTAGCACCCAAAATCATAAATAGTTTCATCAAACGGTGACCAATTGCACACACAATCTTTAACCGGAAACATTGTTACTTCCATTGTTTCCTAGATTGAAAATTGAATCAGATTCGGTATAACAAAATACTCGAATAGTGTTTAAATCGTATGAAACGTGTATTTTATCAATTTGTGAGAAAAAAAGAAAAACGGAATAAAGGAGAAGACCGCGTATCGTGAAGTGATCATAGATCTGAGACGACCATGAAAAGAAGGGAGAATCGTCTGGCGGTGGGTCAGATGAACGAAAGTTCCTGCTGCAAGAGAGCGTCGGGATGCTGCACGCTGTTATGCTAGGTAGCGGTCCGGGTCGAGGGAGACACGAATGGTATCCGGGATTTTATTTGCAACGTCGACGACTTGGATGCAGGATGAACCGCGGGGAGCAGGAGGACCTATACTGGAAGAGCAGGACAATCGTGCCATCTCACGAGGATCTGGTGCTGAGCGTGCTTAAATCGCCGATCAGCCAGCATCAGCATCAGCATCAGCATCAGCACCAGCAACGCCAGCAGTATCATCCTACGCACCATTCTCACGGGCACCATGTTAACTGCCAAGGTCATCAGAATCATAAGAAGTGCACACATTCAGGTATACTCGGACTAGCCGGGGAAACTCAGTTCGTTCTATATGGTGTAACGATCGGAAGATTTTTGGCTGCTCACTGAAATTATAGGAATATTGCTGGTTGTTTGGTGATTTTTGTTGTTCTGTTTCGTTGTTACAATTTCTTGTACAAAGATGCTTCTAATAGGTTGATTCGACACGTGATTCTCTACGAATATCGTAGATTTCAATCGTGTCTTTAGTTTTTGTAGTTAGTTTAGGGGGTTTAGTGGTATCTCAAGTTATATCAGTCTTCGTATTGTTATAAATTTGCTCTTGAATTACTGGTTTTTAAGAAGTTGAATTTGTTTGAACTTTCATGATTCGTTAAAACGTTAAAAAAGGACAGCCTCGTTTTTTCGCTCTCTTATCTTCTATTTCCTTCGGTTTTGTCTCGTGTTTATAGCCTTTATGAACCGTCCGATTCTACATTCAAACAGAAGACAGATTTCTTGTACAGATGCAATAGAATTAGAATTCGATTAATTGAATTGATATTTTGTGAACGAGTATTAATATTGGAATACTTTCAGTAGGCACCAAAAGTTGATATTTATGAAGAGAGGGAGAGAGGGAGAGAGAGAGAGAGACAGGGACTCTTGCGTTACATTAGATTTTCTATCAATAACATTACATGTTAATGTTCCAAGATATTTTCGACATTGAAGCTTCAGTGTTCTATGGAATTTTCAACAGCACGATAAATTTTCAAAATTAAAACTTTGTCGTTTACAATTAATTTGCTTCTAAATTGAACCTGAATAATGTTTCGTTCACAAAGGATTAAATTGCATCGACAAGTTTCACACGAGGACGGGGAATTTGTAATAAAATGACACAGAAAGAGTTTCGTGTGAAATATTACCTGCGTTTCGGTAGTATCTAATTAAAAGATATTTAGAAGTTGTCGATATTTATTCTGATATTATTAACGTCAGAATTGTTTTTTATTGCATCAGATATTCTTTTACGTTAACTAAAAGCAAATGAACGGCAGAGAGCCATGTAATCCGTGTGTCATTTAACTTTTCTTTGATATTCTGTTACTCTAATAATCTGATAATTCGAACATTGTTTCACGTTTATTAAAAACAATTTTCTTCGTGAGTTTTGATTGTAGCACGATCATAACTACGTTATTCATAGCATGAACCTAATAATACTATGAATTACTATGAACTAACTACCAATCGTGTATCGATAAATTGAAAATATAAAAAGTGCCATAAAACGAATGAACAAAATTCGAGGGGTTGTTTTGAAGATAATTGAAAGCAAAAGCTGTCACAGGTCATCATCTTTAATATTTGCAGCCTCAATTTAAAATATCAATATATCGTCATATACAATTACAAGTTTGATACGAAGATATCTTTACAAAAAACAGATTAATTTTGAGTATCTATCATAGAATCAAAATAGACGTAAATGACATTAAAATTTCGTTTAGGTTACTATAAGATGCGTAGATGTTCTAAGAATCTACGTTTCATTTTTTTAATTGTCAGTAACACGTAGCACACCGGACTTTTTCTACTATCGACCATATCGCTAGAACAAGCCGAGTTCTAACAATTCAGAAATAAAACCTCTGCCTAGTTAGTTTGAAGCAGAGAGCGTGGCCACAATCAAACTTGTATACGTGAATTCTGGCTATCTTTCGCAAATAGAATACGTCAGCATAGTTTGACCGACTTTGAGAACATTGTCTGTAGAAAACTTGCGCGAACTATTTTTCCTAAATATTCGTAATATACTTCCTTGATTTTACACCTGATATTACGGGAAGTATATACTAAAGTTATTTAATCGAATTAATTAACATGTCAACTGCTGCGTATTTTAATAAAAATTATTTACTTGGCGATTATTGATAAATTGATAATTACTTTCGCTATTAATTTACAAATCGATCTATTTATTTAGAAAAGAACGAAGATTTTCAACTGGCGAACTAATTCGTCTCTGCTGATTCTTCTGCTGTTATAAAATTTCCTGTCACAAAAAACCAATTAAAAGGAGCAGTACAAAGAACAAAAGTCGAATTTATATCACAGGTGTAAATAAACTAAAACGGATTAAGTTTGATACCAAAAAGTTTAGCAATATCAAACAACTACCACGATAAATGTTCCTCTTTCTTATCGCAAACGATCGATCCGCTTAACTTTTTCGTTCACGAAATAACGATCGAAATCTTCTTACGCGGTTTTTATAGAACCGGCTTCGTTAGACCTCGTCTCCGAATTAACAAATTATTCGCTCCGTTTCGAACGTTGTCCTAGCAGTTTGCTGTAGCAGGATTTCTTTTCTTTCTTAACTCTCCGGAAGATAGTAGAAAAGAAAAAAAAAAAAAAAGGAATTGAAATATCAAAAGAGCACGACGCCGGTTGAAAGTGTCCCTTAAGCTGTCGTGATGGCTTTTAGGTGACTCTCGTTTCACAGCTCGGTGGAAACTAGGCAACGAGCTGGTGATTTTTAGCTTCTTGCCTTGTATTATACGGAAGCTCGGAAGGAAAGCCGGCTGGAGTGTAATCTTCTTTGAAAAAAGAGCAACTGATTTCGTGAACACGTGAAATAAAGTAATAGCTGTGTTTTCGTTGCGGTGAGCGAAAGATTTCACTCGTTTCTTCCCTTTCACAATCTTTTTCCTTTCTCCTTTGTTCGAGGAGAAAAGCAGAATTCTGCCTTCTATGGTTCTCCGTTGAATGTTACTTAGTTCGGTCTTCCTTTAATAAATAGGCTACGGACGTTTTTGCAGATTCATATTTCTATGAACATCGCTAAAGAAATAGGACGTAAGTAGAGATATTTTTCATCCGAATAAGAGACGCGCAATTTTTACTTTGGGGATTTGCGTCTTGAGTAAAATTTATATTTATTTAGACAAGTTTGCAGGAGTTTCAGTCTTCATTACCATAATCTCATGGAAAATTTCAATATTCGAATAGCCGCGATTGTAAAGGATTTTTGGTAAACAAATATACGTATCACTCAATAAAATAGTTATATTGGATCAATGTTTATGACGCAATGTTTTAACGGGTAAAGTTACGCCTCTAGTAATCGCAAAAATAATATCCACGAACGAATTTCATCTCCGCTTTCTCGAACTTGTCGCAATCTTTTCCCCATCCATTTTTTCATCTGTTTCACCCGTTATTTGTTCGACCAAGAGTTAACTGTTTTTACCCTGTGGTATCTTTTTGTTTGCAATTTCCAAAAATTTGAATCGGTTGCAAAGAGAGCATTCGCTTACTTAGCATGTTAGTTGTTTCTCTCGAGTATACTAAGAATATCCTGTCTTTGAGATAAAATAAGCAACAACAAGGGGACGTTTGTTTCCCTCGCTAGGAAAACTGAAAAATCTCTTGTCCTTTGGTGGTTGCTCGGTGAGTGAAACACGCTTGATTCTCGATCTTCCATGCGACTCATTATGAAATATCAGGGAGCTTTCATCGATATGCAGATGCCCCTATTAATAGTACAGGGGAGTTATATTTATTTACAATCAATAAACCGAGACTTTCGTATATCGCCACTTTCGTGTCATGAAATATTTTATATGCATTTTGGAGCTTGGCCGACAAATTTTCTTAGCATCGTTTCGTAAATATTTATCAATCATTACTACATTATTATTAATTTCAAGTAATATTTTGTATAATATAACTATATGTCATACAAATTTTTAGGTCGTCCGAAAAGTTTCTTTCGTTTTACATGGAAATAATAGATACACAACATTTTTCGTTTTATATTATTTTATCGAATTACGTATGATCCATTTTGTTCTATCAAGATGAAGATCACAACGTTTGACAGATTAGGTTTCATATTTGTATAAAGATGCGTCGTTGTAAAAGACGTGTCTGTAAAAGAAAGACACTTTTCGGACAACCTAATATAAAATATCATTATATTTTATAATTGAAAATCGGCGTTACCTTTGAAGATTACTAACGATTATTAATAATTATTAATCTTTATAATTGTTCGGTTCTAGAAAGGTATGTATCTTAAACGTCCATTGCTGTAGTACACGCATTACGAGAGAAAGTGAGTTTCGGCTAGCGTTAAAGTTAGATGATCGTAGTGATAATACAGCCTAATTAAGTTTTACGAAAATCCGCCTCCGCACAGTACAATTACATTCTTTGCTGGATTTCATGACGATTCAAGTAATCTTCTGTCCCTGTCTCTAAGTGTGTTTCACCTGTACGGAGGAACTTGCCTGCAGCTGATTCTGGGAAGTTAAATTATTCGTATTCACCGTTTCTCTCAACGCGAACGTTGGGTTAACGCATTCTTAACAAGGCTTCCGTTTTCGAGTAAGTTTCTCTGCGCGGACTGAATGTTCAGCTGGAGGATCCATGGAATTCATTGTCTCAAGATAGAATAAAACGATCCCATTCGCTTGACGGCGAAGCATTGGGATAATTCTCAACTCTTTTCAATCATAAACGCTGGCTTTGTATTATTCCGCTTTAGATTTCACAATTTCATATATTTCGATTGTATTATATCTTTCGATAAGAGAGACGTACACGGAAAAAAAGAAGTATCGATTCAGTATACGTATATTTCGTACGTAGATTTCCGAATTTCGAATTATTATAACGGAGCAATCATGCTAAATTAATACAAACATACGTATATCATATATAGTTACGTTTCATAACATGTATTTATTCGCTGATATTTATTCGCCGAATTTCCATACTCACGGAAATTATATATGCATATGCTTCTTCCATTTCAATATAAGAATTAATTATTTTCATCCATACACGCTTATCATTTTTACTTAATTTTATTTTGTGATTCGGCAAAGTTTGGGCTAGCTAGTTCAGGCGCGGCTTTGTTTACGTTACCTGGTATCGCTTTAGGGAATAGCGATTAATCAGAAACTTAGTTAACCGTGACGAAAAATTTAATCGATACGTTTAAGTAGAAATTTAAATAGAAAATGACACATTTTCATTAGAACAGTGTAACAAAAAATGTTGGATATTGTGTTAATTAATAATGTCGATTAAATAGGGCTCGTGGTCCTGATATTAACATTGCTCGGTTGTAATAATAATGCGGTTGTAGCAACGTTAGTTGAATGAACATGTAGGATAACGCGAGTTTCGATGCTCAGAACGTAGTCGAGTATAACGCACGACATTGTTCGAGGATATAATCTACATCAGAACGGAATTATTATATTATCGATTACGAGTATGAACGCCATTGACCTTTCTATTACGTCCCTGTAATCCGTTCCGCTGTAGTGTACAAACTCGTTGATGTGGACATGAGAATACGCGGATGGTTGCGTTAATATTTACAGGCATCTTGTCAACATTTCTTTCGTGATTCCATATATTTCTCGACGTTGTACGGTTTTCCATTAATTAAAATAATTTAACGTCGGATTATACAAAAATTAAGTCCAATGATACGCGTTTCGCGTTTTAACTATAGATTTAGTTTGATTAGTTTTGGCAAAATTTTAAGTTCACTCGTAACAAAGTTTCCATATGTCCATTATTAATTAAGTTACATTTTTATTATCATTGTTGATAGAAGATTACCTGGAGCTCAAACATGTTTTTGACAAAAGACACATAATTGTAATTATTTCTTGCAGCCTGATGGCTTGGAAATTAAACTTGGCTGTACAAATATGAAACAAAAATAAAGTTAAACTTACTTGATGACTACAGTAGCCTAAGAATATATCGATGCTTCGACTGTCCCTTCTCTCTATCTCTAAATATTTTATTTCTATATAAACATTCTCCTCATTGCGTATCATTCGTCTCTTGTTTATCCACTTCTAACTTGTACTTTATTTTCCAATAATTCTACTTTTCTCGGCCCTTTCTCTACTTCTACTTCTCCCTGTCTCTGGTTTTCCTAAAACAGACATATAGAAGAAATTCTCTTACGGTCCAATCGAGAAGGGAAAATGAAACTGAACGAGAAAGAAGGGATAATGTTAAAAACATAAATCGTCACTGCCGCATAATGCGACAATACCTCGTGTCGCACAGAATCGTAGATCGTGGAAATGGAATATTTAGATCAGCTACGTGAAATTACGACCAGTGTTCTGAAGTATCGGCGAAGCGCGCAAAGAGATCATCGAACGAAACTCTCGTTCTTATTCTTCTTTGTTTTCTCTTCTTTCTTTATAAACAGCGAATCGGTTTCGGTCGAAGTTGAAGTGGTTCCCGATGAATATCTCGCGGTTCGCTATAGTCGCTTCAACTTCCGATTCTTCGTTCGTTAATGTCCCGGGGAAATTGCATGTAATCGTTAGAATTTATCTGTACGGCCTATAGAGGTGGTCGCTGCTCGAAGAGAAAAGGAAGTGCTGGCGATGAGCGTGCAGATAATTCGAAGCAATTTATCGGCCTAGCGTGTATCGGTATCTGGTCTCCACGTGCACTGTTCGCGCATTTTTAGCTCGATCCGTGCACCAATTTTCTTTGTCCGCCGGCGAACTGCAGGCTCGATCGTACGCGTTTTAATTGGACGTCCAATTTTGTTAGGTTTCGCAGATTCTAAGATTCGTTCGTGGTGAAGATTACTAGTTGCAGTATAGTTAGTATATCGAACTTTTATAGTATATACTACCGTCAAGTTATCTTTTTTATTATCATTGTGATTTCGTTTAGGTAACTTTACGACTAGTTTTCTTCTAGAAAGGAAATACAGAAGCAGAGATTTGACAAAATGTGAATGATCAACGCTCGATAACTATTGAACAGCGAACGAATATTAATCGGCTCTTAAAAATTTAAATAAGCAACGTCGATATTTCTTATCAGTTTATTCTTATTTCTTACACTACCACGTAATTTTTAGCGATACATGTGTATAGAAAGTTAACGAGACGAGTAACTTTAGCTTTCGGTTGTCTAGCGAACAGCTCGCACTTTGCATTTTACACTTCAAAGGTGGAGTGTCAGCGCAGTGATAAATAATAATCTGATAGTAGCTGTCTAACGATAAGTTTTGAAACGTCAAATGTCATTCGTCACAATTCAATCGATTTGTGGCTAATAGGCGATTAATCATTCAACAGCTGTACCCATTCTTGGGTCCTCGTTGAATATATTATAGGTCCGCTTTAATTAATATGAATACAAGTTTCATACCTTTAAGTAGACTTCCAAAACTTTGATTTAGGTGGGAAACTTTGTTCCTGCAATTTGTATTGGATGAAAAGTCGACACATTCTCATCGATCGTTTCAGACAATCTTTCACAAACATTCCTTATTTATCGTATTACGGTTTTGTAACCACGTTCTCGTTTCGACAAGAACAAAACGGCTTTCAATGCGTGAAGAAAATGTGACATTAAGGTGAATCATTTAAACAATGAGCAAATCTAAATTTTAATTTGTAATGTGCAAAGAAAATTTATGTTGACTCTACTTATATTTTAGTTCTACGAATCTACCAATTACTACGAAAATCGGAGAAACGCCAATTGTTGTATAAAATGGAATCATTTAAGTTCTTCGAATAAATTTTAATCAATTACTTTAGTCAAAAATGTTTAAAGAGTTAGAAATTCAATATCGTAGTCGTTTCGTAGGAGCTCGGTTATCATTTTACGAGGGAATAAAGTTAATGGTAACAGTGTATCGGGGTGTTACCTATAAGAAAAAAGACCATCTCCAATAAATGAAAGGCTTGTGCTTTTACATCGGTTTTTAAATGGATGTAGCCTTTGCCACCTAAATTAAAGCGTTTCTTTTGTTCGATTCAAAACCCCGAGCTTCGTGTAACTTTACACAAATAGAAAACTACAGACGATCTTTTAGAACGTGTTACAATCCATAATAGCGTTCATTGGTTCATAAAGTCCATAAGGACGATAGAAATCAATAATTTCTGTGATAATATATCTAATCATTTTTCCAGAAGTATCGAGAGTGCAGTGTTTCGTGTTGTAAAAAATTTCTAAAAATTCAGGAATATTTTTTAGTAAGATCGTTTGGATTTAATTAAAATTTTCGATTTTACCGAGTTTAACAGAGCTTAGTTTGTTTTTAACATAAGATACTTGCAGCAAAAGAGAAATAACAGAATAATACAGAAATAGATGAAATTTTGTCGGTTTTATTCGTTTTTACTGTTTCGCAGTAAAGCTTCAAGTCCACGAAGACTCGGTAATCGAAGTCCACTAATTAATTCTGTTTAAAGTAGAATTCACTGGAGTGTATAGAATCTGCCCTGCAGCATAAATTATCGGGTCATCTCGTTAGTGGTGTATCTTTACTCATCCCGATCGTGATAAAACACAGTCTTACACCATCCAAAATATATAGGTGACCGATTGTTGCCAGTATTTTTCTGTAATTATTTCTATTTCTGAATACATATCTGGTTTGCTAATATCATATTTCATTTTTATATTCAATGTTAAACTCGTATCATAATTCCAGTCTTTTGTTAAATTTTAAGGCAAGAAATTTCTAACTTTAGTCCATAGACGTTCGCGTAACGAGCCATCAACAAAGACTTTTGATACCGTTAGAATCTCGTTGCAAAACTTTCGCTCCTCTAATACTTTACCGATCGATCTTCGATGTCAGATTTCGTTATTAAAATACAAGCATCAGAAGAAGCTTTGTTAGTAGAATTACTTTCTATTATAAGGTATCAAATAATATTCTACCTTTCATGTGATTTTATTGTAACATAGGTACTACCTGTATCACGAATATCGAATTTACATAATATAATTAACATTTGAACAAAGCTTAAATGAACTTCAGTAATTTTCAATACTTCTTCGACGTACTGTAATACGCGTTAAATTCAAACCAGTAACAACTTGTCACCATCTGCTTTTCCATCATGGAACTCCAATGCAAGAGTTTTTAATCTAATTCCACCATCTCCTTGCGCAACAATTTGATCGCGAAAACTCGTTTCTTTTAATATAGCCTCAGTCTGAATGCGATAAGAAACTTTACTTTTATTTACTTATATTAAAAATAAACTAAAGCCACTTAAAATAAGCTTGATAATAAAAATGCTTCGTAATGTAAAATACTAAGTAATAACTGATTTCATTTTGAAACTCGTAGCAAACATTTTCTCATCTTAGCCTTTCCCTTTGCCTTTTTATACACATCGTAGTAATATTATAAATCAGGAATTTTATAAGTCATGTATTAAATACAAGTTATCGTATCGCAAGTATCCACGAAGTATCGAGTTATGGCAAACTGATCTGAATCCTCTGCTTATAAGAAAAATTTCTTATCTCACTTGCACGATTCTCCATAGAACAACCTATCGATAGAATTTTCGTTTATTAATAACAGCGCGTCGTAAAATTTCGTATCTTCCGATATTCACTCGACCGATTTTCCACAACAGATAAGCGGTCTAGATCTGTTGTACTATAGAAGACAGTCGATATACAGCGACATGTCGAGCAATCTCGTTACTTCAATTGATGCTGAGAAATATAACCGTCACGTACGTGGTCGATAATCGAATCTCTCAGCCGTTTTTGTTGCTCTTGTTACACCGGTGGCGAAATAGAAAAATCTTGATCGACTGCGACACTGCAAAATCGTGATTCGATCGTGTAAAAGTCTAAACTCATTAGCGGGACAAACGAAGAAAGAGTACGGAGAAAAAGAAATATAAGAAACAGGTAAATATTTCTCAAAGAAAATATCAGAATCAATCGATAGAACTAGCTTCGCGCTAGCTGGAATTGCGAATCCTTAACGATTTTCATTGGATCAAATATTTGAATAATTCCTACTCGGCGAACGATTCATCTGTTTATCAATGGAATGAGCGCGAGATAGATTCCTCGTGCAATTTCCTTGCTTTGTTAATACTACAGCCGGCGTGTCTCATAGAAGGAATTTTCGTGGTAATTTTACGATACGATCATGAAGATTCTTCGAACGGAATGGAGAACTTGATGTATTCAACGTTCATTAAAATCGTTGTCCTTATACATGGTAGAAAATAGAAGATGGTCGAGCTTGTTGAAGACTTTTGCACGCTATTCAATCGTATTCGTATTCTTTGTGTTCCCATTTATTTTTAGAATCTCTACTTACTACACGTCATAGTTATGCTTCGTTTGAAAAGTCTCGCATTCGCACGGTATTGGAGTGGTCAGTGTCGGGACTTCGTAGGTTGCCTGTCCATCAAAATAATATAGGAAGAAAGTTCTACCGCGAAGAGAGAAAGGAAAGAGATTATTACGAAAGTTTGTAGCGTAAGATCGTCGCTTATACCTTGTATATATTTGTTATGAATTATAGCTGGTTATAAAACGTAAAAAATTATTACTACGTTACTCGTTAATTATCATGTATTGTAATGAAATTATATTAAATTAAAATTATTGAAAATTATTACGTTATTAAATTATCACAGTTGATTTAAATAAGTTAGAATGTATTATAACTTTTATTGAAACACATTTTAAAATATATTTTATCAATCGCCCTTACGCATTTATATCAAATATCCAGGTGCGCGTCATTTTCAGCTATTTGGTGATACGATTGTTACCGTGAATTGTGCCCGTATAATTTGATTATAGTCGGGCCAATTAATCAAATAATTAATTCAGCGGTGAAATTCATCATTTGTTTGTAGAACACATGTCGTAATCAAGTCTATGAACCCAATCCAAATGTCAGTTATTTGTCACATTGAATCAAGTTAATTACTGGTTTATAAACAGTATGCCTATTAAAATAATATAATAGTAATATCGACGTTCAAAGGTTAAACGATACGATATACTATAACAAAACCATATTGAATATACTCGTATTTTTTATACCGTAATTTAAAATCTCGTAATGGTTCCGAGAGAACTTTTCCATAATGATATTTATCACTTTTATAACAACTACGATGCACGTGGATCAAGACGATATTCAAATTAAACGAATATACGCCGAAGAGAACAAAATTACAGTTTTATTATTATTACTATTTATTAGAAATTTATTCATCCGCTTCACTTAAAGTTAAGTTGAAAAATTAGAGCTTGTGGAATTTATAACAAATCAATACCATTTATTTATACCAAATTCAAATAATTATTATCCATTTCACTTAAAGTTAAGTTGAAATATTAGAGCTTCCGGAATTCATAACGAATCAATACCATTTATTTATATCAAATTCAAATAATTATTATCCATTTCACTTAAAGTTAAGTTGAAAAATTAGAGCTTCCGGAATTCATAACGAATCAATACCATTTATTTATATCAAATTCAAATGATAGGAATAGAAAGCAACGGAATTTACAATTATAATTAATTTTCAAAAAATATCGCCATTTCATATTAAATAGTAAGTACGTTCTCGGCATGATAAATGTCGCAAACTCCATAGATACACCATGATTGTCACTTCTTTTGTGATAACATTCTAACGGCGAGACGTAACACTGTTGGAAATACGGTTGCTCGAAGGCTGAACACGAAACAGCGTTTTATTTCCATCTTACGACTGTTAGTTGAGAACTAAAGTCACACGTGTTATATTTTCGATAACGAAAATCTTTGTTCCTTAAAAGAATAAAGATTTAAACGTAGCAGCGTGGCAAATAAGGGCTATAAATATTATCGCTTCATGAAATGTTGGCCTCCAGTATCGTCGATATGATATTATCGTATGATTTAGGTAGTTTCTTCTAATGAGATGTAGTTTTCTCCTTTATTCTAGCTATTACAGGTTCTTTTTATTACAGAATGTCGTAGATAGTAAACGACGAGTAGCAGTGTATAAAATAGGAGAATAGTTAAGTATTTTATAGCTTTCTACAATGGGAAACTATCGTTAAGCACAACCGTTGCGTGTGAAAGAAAAAAGTAATTTTTCTGGAAGGTTATGAAAATCTTTTCTTAAATACATAGAACCTTATATTTTCATCTTATGTTCTTCTGAATAATTGACATATTCTTGAAGGTTATACATACTACATCGA
The DNA here is from genome assembly GCA_014737365.1 of Bombus soroeensis. Lineage (NCBI taxonomy): Eukaryota > Metazoa > Arthropoda > Insecta > Hymenoptera > Apidae > Bombus > Bombus soroeensis. The sequence goes on along the minus strand of JACXIL010000218.1, from coordinate 2,751,865 downwards.
TCGCCTCTCAGTATTACGCTTGGCGTAATATTAGAATAAACATCATTTTCTGACTAGAAATTCACAATTAAAATACATTCTTTAATTAATAACTTCTGATAATTTATTAATTCTGAATCTCACGGAGGAACATGTTTCTTCTGAATCTATCGAGCAATGAGAAACACTTAAATTGGATCTTGAATTCTATCTATAGAATCTGGAAATAAATTTCTTGTTCTTTTTGAGTCACTAAAAATATACCTAGCATGAAATTTATACTTCGAACATCTAAATCCGCTACATGCAAATAATTTTAATTTTACCGATCTCTATTCTTCTATCGATTTTTATTTCTACCAGTCGTTTATCTTTTGATTCCATCTATTAATCGCTTATTAACATTCTCAACAATGAAGCATTAGACGAGAGTCACAATCAAAAGCCACGACGAAGCACTTATTAGAACCAAACTGATCGGTTTCGATCCTATTGAGAGGCAAACGTTCTTTTGTACTTCGAAGCATCCATTCATCGTGTAGATCGATCAGCCCGAAATCCCTAGGCTCGTTTGCCCAGAAATTCGCTCTTCCCTCGCGTTACAAAATTCAGGCCGCATAAGCCACACCGAGCTGCCAATGTGGCGAGATAGAGATGTCGCACGATCGACGATAGAATTTGTCATCAATGGAATGTCATTCTGGCTATTAAAGTATCACGCGAAACAATCAGAATTGACAAATTTTTTCAGAAATCAATCGAAACGTTTTAGCAGCGATCGTTTGCTTGAATCGATTACACGATGAATGTTCTAGAAATACGCAATGATATAGAAAAGGATGGAGGATGAAAAAGCGTGACGCGTTTGTAGTTGTTTGAGGAATTGTTACCCGTTGTCCCGTAAAATTGACTAGGAGTTTTGCTAAAAGCCAATTGCAACGAACGAGCGGTCAATGGTCGAGTAATCAGTGAGCTATGAGAAGAATCAAACATAAAATTGGTTCCCGGGATTTGATGGAACGAAAATTACTGCTACAATCCTGACGTTTATTTACTGACATTTTTAGGATATTGATAGGATGCTTCAGGATCGCAAATCGAAGTAGCCAAATCGTCAAATCGAAACAGGTTTGGAAATTTTAAAGCGCGGTTAGATCAAACGAGCGAATGGTCGTTCTTATTCCAGTTGAAGGCAACATTAAAATGTAAATTCAAATAAAACGTTCTTTCGCTGTTTAGCGATTGCTCGCTCAATCGAAAATCGAACATCCAAATACTCCAAGAGTACTGGAAAAATAGTTGACATGAAAAATTTAAAAATTATTTGTCAGATGTACGTAGATATAGATTGGAATGTAATATCGCATAGAAAGTTCCCCATAGTATACTGTTCGCTATGAAGTCAGACTTCAGGATAATAAGGAGACAGCAAGTGTCGAAGGTTTCTGAATTTTCGATCGTTGACATAATTTTTTACATTTTTTTACGAAGCGTAGCGCTAATTGTAATCGGTTAAAGCACTCTTAACGATATGATATCTTTCACTTAAGTCGAATGACTCATTAAAAATTCAGGAATTCATTAAAATTATCTACGTATTATTGATTAACGTACTGTGATATTTAGTTGAAAGAAGAAAGAAAAGAAGGTCTTGACGTCTTCGTTGTGTATCCACAAAAGAAATCAGCGCTATTATATTCTATATCTTCGAATTCAAATATAATTAATCCCTGCTATGAGTGTATCTTACAAACTCGATCTTAATTTATTAATTCCTGTCTCTATCGTGCCGAAATGTGTCATAATCATTTCCCAATATCACATCGTTACGTAAATTACCTTACATAAATCACCTTAGAACTAGAAATGTTCCCAAAAGTAAGCAGCCTATAATCAATTTCGATCGTATTTACCGCCTCGAGCATCAAACGCGATACTTAAACTGGATCTGTGCTTGACGAATGAGCAGAGACGAACATTAACGAGCAACCGCAAACTGCATTGCCAGCAGCAGCGCAAGCGAACATTAATAAACACGATCCTGTCGCTTCAACATAATCAGTCAACGATAATCTAGAATGTGAATAATCTAGATGTCATTGTCAGATAAATATGAACAAATATAATATAACATTTTACAAAAATTCGATCTATCGTGGCTGTCAAGATGGTCAAAACGGCAAACATATGTATAAAATTCGCGTGGCAGTGGAACACGCGTTAATAGTCCTTACTTTCTATTTGAGTATCTTAGGTGAACGATACCAATTGAAGATTAATACCGTCTTGTTTGTTCGTGTTCCTTCACGTTTGTTTGCGTCTGTTCGCGTTTACTCGTCAGCTGCAAATCCTTAGCGTTAAATCGAATCGTGAAAGCGACGCTCGGCGTGTATCTATCGAGTTCAGCACAAGTCGGCAATATCCTGGAAATGTCCAGGTGAGACCAACGAGAGTCTTCCACGAAGCAAGGACCAATGCTCTAGGCTCACAGAAAAGCGGTCGAGCGCGGCGACCGCGTACGCCGCCCTGCAGGCAAGCGAGGACGAGCTCATCACCGAGCACTGCCTCGAATCGGAGGACATGGCGTTGAAAACGCCGGGCAGCGAGACCGAGGACACCGAGGACAACGGCACGCAGATGGACGAGGCCAGCTCTTCGCCTAGTCGTCGTTTCACATTCCTCAGACGTTTCCGGTCGCCGAGATTCGGCGAGGCACACCACAAGAGGGTGCCCACGCCGATGAAAAGGAAATATCGCCGGAAGAAGAGCAAAGATGACATTATCAATAGTGATATGAACGCCACGGAGGTTGAGCCACCTAGCTTGAATCAAGCTGGAGTGCCCGATCCGTATTACCCGATCTATCTGCCCATCGACCAGGCCTTTAAAGCCAAGTACGTGTTCCATCATAAAAAGGGCAAGACTTTCCAGGAAAGACTGTACGTGTTCCTGGAACATCCTGGCGGGTGGATCTGCTTCATCTACCATTTCACTGTGTGAGTACTTTTGATGCAGTTTTTACGAGAGAGGTTCTATATCGGTTAGACGTTGCGATGGTTAACATCGATGATCGTAACAACGAACGGAACATCGTATTAGGTTGTTGCATAATGGATGTCATTTCTCAACGAGATCTTGTTTCTGTCCTTTTCTTTTAAGTTACATTTTTCTGCGGCACCAGCTCGTTGAGGTCATTAACAACCACGTTAATTTACATAAAGATAAAGGTGAACATACATGTTAGATCAGATTAAATGATAAATATTAATATGTTGTTAGAATTTTAATACTTGAGCGTGAATTTGCAATTCAAGTAGAATGCTCTCTAATTTGATTAAATAGTCTTATTTTAGAACTTGCTCCAAAGTAAGTTACATCCACTTATGTCGTTTTTTCTCGATGTGACGTTCATGGCGCAACAACCTAATATGCGGGTAAATGTAAGATTGAAATGTTCGTTATTCGATCTTTGATTGAAAAGGGGATTCTTGGACTGAGATTGAAATTTACGTACGTTTAGGGTGGCTCGAAAAATTTGTTGCACCTTCGTACACCTCATCTTTAAGTTGTTTAACCCATTCGCTTCGGGTGCCGCTTATAGGCACCTGTGGGTACGAGCGTCGCTTATAGACGACATCCACGAAATGACCTGTGGATACGAGCATCGTTTATAGACGGCATCCACGAAATGACTTGTGGATACGAGCGCCGCATATAGGCGGCAACCACGCGACTAATCTTGGGTTGGACACCCCATATATCGGGCATACACCAATGCCATGTGTAGTCAATAATATATTTTTTCGTTATCGGGAGAACATTTTCTGTTGATTTTATCGATATATTGGATTAATCACTTCTTAAAAGTTACTCATTGTTGAAACAACATCAAAACGTTTTACGCAATATATTTCAAACATCCAAACGATCGTATACTGTTTCGTGTTAAAAAATATGTTAAATCCATTGACAGTGAAACGATATTTCATATACGGTTCAAAACAAAAATTATTGTTATTTAAGACTTAGGAAAACGTATATACAGCAACCACGTACACTGTGCGCATTTCTGGCGCGCGCTTCCGTTCAGTGATATCACTTCGACGGACTGGACTGTCGAAGCGAAAGGGTTAAATAAGAATATATTTATCGTTGAAAATCCAATGAACATATCTTATTTAATCGAATTTCTATTAAAATTATCACGGAGTATCGTATGTGATTTCTCTCCGGGCAGAATGAATAGCGATAAATCGATATATGTTAATATCTATCTCATTAGAGCAGTTACATTTCGTCAGGATTAATATTCAAAACTGACATTTTGCCTGATGTACCATACGTGAAATTGATTCGCCGTATGCTAATGCTCCAGGATCAGTATTAGAGAGATTTCCCTTTCTGAACGTACTGCTCGAGGAATTAGTGACGTATCGACAGGTTCGTTACTCTGGTATTCAGTACTGAGATCTCTCTTCATGTTACGCCAACCATTGGCAATCGTGATTGTTTATTTCTTTGACAATATTTAAAGAGTCGCTTTGATAACTTGACGAAATTAATACGTGATACGAGTTGTCCAATAAATAAAGAGAGAGTTAGAGAAATTGTTAAAGAAATTTCACTGTACTGTTAATGAAGCTTATACTTTTATCAGATATCAGATAACAGACGAGGAAAAATAGTTGTCTAACGTTAGCTGTTTCTCAAAGAATACTGTAAGCAAAGGAACATGTACTAAATGATTGTAAAATTTATAAAAGAACGTTAATTATTATTTTATTAAATGATAATTTACTTCTGTAAATAAATATGTCGTCTCTTCTGACTTGGAGGAATACGATGATCGTAACAATATGTTGGAATTTAATTGATCGATATTTAAATATTAAATCATAGGTCTGACGTATATATATTTTCGTACTTTCTGCATGCTTTAATCAATAGCTCCATTCATTTCCTCTCAAGGATCATCCACCATTTTCTATACCTTTGCAATCCTGCATTCTGTTCTCGAAGACAAATATTTCTCCGTTCTATATAGGAAGCAACGTCAGCTATTCGAAATAGAAACGGCTCGATTCAACAAGTGAATCGAAATTCTTTTGTATCGTCTTGGCGTCGCCTCTGTTATATTATATAGAAATCGAAGCTTGTTTGACGGTGATCCATCGGTCTCCGTGCGCGTTTCTCATTGTACGTCGATTCTGTCGGCTCGTTCCTCCTGACAAAACACGCTCGAGGTGTTTCTCAATCACTCGTGGGAATTCCCAATGGGAAAAGATGCTGCGTAAAACATGCACGCTCGTTTTTCCATTTTATGAGACGCGTGAATATGACTTCTTTTTTATTGCGAACAATATCTCGTGTTTAAAGCCAAATACTACCGTATGCTAGTTTCACGGCAATAATATTACGATATCGTGGAATTTCAGGACGTACAGTTTCCTATAGAAAAAGTTACGTACAGAATGTACGTAATATGAAAAAGTATGTAAAATATGAAAAATAAAATAGTCGTCGTAATGTTATAAAAACATGAATTTGCATAAACATCCGCAGTTTATTAATCACGTTCTTGTTTGTTCGTAAGGAAAAGATGTAATAATGAATTATTATGACGTAAGAAAGACGGAAATTACTTGAACAAAATTGATTCACATAGGCAATACGTTGTATGGCTACGTAACTTGATAAACGTGACAATATAACTTTTAAGTCACGTGGGGTTACAAAGTGCTACAAAGGCTTAACATAATGAGAGTTTTAAATTATTAGCTACTTTTATTTATCGTCTATCATTACTTGTTAGCCGAGCAGCAGCAGCAGCAGTAAACTAGGTTTTAAAGTTTAAAGCTACTACTCGAACAAAGTTCCATCTTTCTTTACGATCTGCAATCGAGAAATAGAGGATTGGTATAATATCACAAAAAATAAAAAAAAAAAAAAAAAGAAAAATGAGAACGTAAAGAGACAAACATTCGTAATTGTCAAAACACTGATATTCCAAGTAAATACCTATTGGTTTTGTAGGAGGGTAATATCGATTGTTTGTATTATTTATGCCAAGATTAGTTTCCAACAGTTTATACATCTGCGTTTACGATCAATTTTTTCCATCTTCGTAAAATTAATCGTAAGAAGTATATTAAACATAAGAAGCATGAACGGGTTTCTCGACTGTCAGAAGCACTTGCAATATTTTTTCTACCAACCCCTTGACGCACACAGGTTTTTTATGATCCGCTATGATTTATTAATGAAAACTCATTTACAATAAAAAGAAGCAATAACGAAAATATATCAAGTATTATCAATTACTTTTACGACGTAGAAAACGATTATTATCGTATTATAATATCAATTAATTATGTCAAATATAATCCTATTCGAGATTAGTAAGTATCGTGCAAAATATTTCCTCTGGTAGAAACTTCGTTCCCATCGCGTAACGATAAGAGCGGACGTAAAAAGGAAGGAAAACAAAATTACACACGCATTAACGTAAACAGTTCCATTTCTCAACGCGCAAATCGCGAAATCGTAAAAACGTTATCACCGTCGTTCGATACCCTATGAAGTATTCTTACCCTGGACGATGCCGCGTTTCGCGAGACGAGTGTTGCAAATAAACGTCATCGTAAAACTTGACTAAAAGGAATGGCCAAACTGCCGATGGTTGAAAGTACTCCGCTACCCTGGAGTTTTTCTATCGTTCCTGACCGCCGTTTTATTCCCGTTTGCTTCTCTGGCCTCGTGTACAGTAAAAATCCATCTTTGATCCGCCCACGATCTCAATCACCTGCATAAGTATCAAAATACTTTCGGTCCTCATGCATTATTCAGCGTTTTGCCGTTTTTCATTCTCCCTCTTTGTTTTTCCCTGCGGACCTCCTTTTTTCCAAAGTTGCCACCAAGTACCGCAGTCCTTTAAATAATTCATTACGAAAACAAAGTATACGTCATGATGGTACGTGTGGCATCGAAGTCTATTGATCGCACGAACGCAACCACGTTCACGCTTCCTTCTTTTTTTTCTATTTTCTCGCTTTCTCGTTTTTTTATCGCGTACCACGAGACCGGCATCGAGCGGTTGTTCTTATCGCTTCTCGTTAATTTCCTGTTGCAGCGAAACGATTCTCCTCGGTGCTTTTTAATGAGCTTGCGTTCGTGTCACTTTCCCTCGTTGTTCCATTCTTTTGTTTCTATCCATCTGCGCTTCCTTTTTCTTTTGATCGATCTTCGCCTCGTTTTCTTTCTCTCTCTTTCTCTCTCTTTATTTCTCTCGGTTTGCGTGTGCGAAAGATTTGACCGGATCTGTGTTGATTTCGCGATAATACACTGCACTATCGTACTTTTCACGATGCGAAACGTCACGATCGGAAATTATCACGGAAGCGTGTTTCATTTTGCTCTCCACGCATCCACTGTCACTGTTCGAATGCGCCATTCATTTCCGCAAGCGTGAATCCGTTTTTCGTTCGGCGCGAACATCGCTCTAACCGCATAATTTATCTGGTTTCCCCGTGTATTCTTGTTTAGATACCTTTTATCATAATTGCAAGCTTCGCGCAACATCAATACCGATTTCGGTTACAAGTGTGGCAAGTTCGCTCGCCGGATGTTCCAAGTGGTTCAATCGAACCGATTTCCTCGAAAAGGTCAACGGAACATCACATACCGAACTCTTGGACGACGCGTTAAAAATTAACAATTGGTAAATTTTTTTTTATTATTTAATTTGTACTTTACGATTTGTCCAGTTAGACATTTGGTAAATTTTTCTAACTTAATTGCTAAATAACACGTGGATGGCTACCCCCAGCGAGATAACATGAATACCATAACTGGTAAATATCACGCATTCATGACTCACCTGAGTGAGCACGCGATTCATTTTATTTTATCATTAGCTCATGTGCATCCGTTTTCTTGGCACGAGAATTATGGATGTTTTCAGACGTCAATAGAAAGATTAGTTTCAAATAGTTTCATTTGGCTACACGTGTAAACTGATTTCATTCATGAAACTATTCTGTGAAAGTTGGAGATTAGTATTAAGGAAAGGAAGTAATAAAAAGTTGTAGAAACTAGAATTGCAGGTAGAAAAGAAATAAATTCCGAGTTCTTCCATCTTCTGAAATACTACTATTGTATATTACCATTCCAATAATTAAATTGTCACGAAAATTAAGTGTCACAAGAATAAATATTTAATATTTGATTTCGATAATATTTGAAAAAAACGTGGAAAGCTGGGATTTCAGGTCGTACAATACGAAATTTCATGAAACCATAGGCCTAATCTGTTTCTTATCCGTGATCATGGTCTCCTTGTCCAGAAGAAAAATTATGGTTCGATGATATTAATCGAAGTGCAACTAGCTGTGCGGATATTTATCATTTTGTCAAGAAAAATTTCGCAGGACTATTTGTCTTATATCGGTTGAATTATTTGCCGAACGTTTCAGCACGAGTTATAAATCGTTTCACACTTCGCAATTATCGTCGACCAAGCTCAGGCGGTTCTTCTTTCTGTTCAAGACGTCAATTAATCGAGCTAATGGTTGTGATGATCATTTGTCGCAATCGATAAAGAAGATTTAATTTCTATTTGCTTCGCACAATTTTACATAATAGAAATCCGAAGTAACAGCTTAATCATACACTGCTATAGTTAATTGTATCCTGTAGAATATGCAAAATGGAAATAAATATTATACTCGCGGTGATAGTCATCGCGTTGCGTGTTGCCTATAAGAAATTTTCCAGTTCAAAGTATTTAACATTCAAGAGATTTGAATTCCATATAGACCGCTAGTTAAACATGATAGTAGATATAATAGTTGATAGAGTGATATTCAAAAATGGCTTACTTTAGAGTGAAAATTATTTGCTTTAATTTGTTTGATAATAGTTAGTACGAAGAAGAATTAACGGCGTGATTTTAATTATTTTAGCTGAATGGATAGCGTAAGTAGCAAAATTATATCAGTGATAAATTATTTTCTACTGTGCATAATTTCTCTACATTTTCATGTTAAGTTATTTGAATTGTTTCATGGTTTCACGTTGAAACAACTAAGAGAGAAATTTATTTTAAGGAGTAAGGAGGCAGTGGAAGTTTAAAAATTAATACGTAAAAATATGTAATACCATTCGATTAGTACAGAAACTCGTCTTTCCTGGTTAACAGACTAGAGTCAATCTAAGAGAAATCTGATAAGTTAATACGTTTGAAGCATGTAACAATGAAATTAATAATTATTTATAGCTTCCACATATATTCTAATTAATAAATTTTACGACATATATCTCTTGCTTTAAAATGGATTATCTTACCTAGAATTGTCACGACCTCCATCGTGATCATTGTTCCACGTTTCTTATTAGCGAATTATATAATTCATTCATTTTGAAATAATTAGAACGCTCGTATGACACTTAATGGTACCACTATCCACGAATCTCAGTAAACATCGTGAATTATACTCTCATTATAATATACACTAGCTATCATAAATTCCATTACCAGCAGTGCAAATATTTTTAATCATCATCTGTTTTCCAACGTTAACAGAAACTTTATTTGCAATATCTATTTGTCTTATCCGAACGAATACTTGTCACTGGTTGCACCATTGTTACACACGCACGTTTTCCTACAATCGATGCGAAATTGGAGACGAATATTCATCGTTCCTTCGTCGAACAAAGGAAATTGACTCGCATTGTGTGGCTCGCGTATAATCGAGTGTCTTCAGGGGATGCATGAAACGATGGTTCTAATAGTTTCTTAGTAAAACGAGTTTAATTCTGCCGTAGACACCGCGTCGTTTTCCTTAACAAATTTTTTGATATTAAAAGAAAGGAAATTTCCAACGTAATTACAAGAAATATACATTAACAGTATATTATAGTTCTTTATATTTGTATCAAAATTCAGACTGCAGCAGCAAAAGAAAATTATAATTCTGCGTCTAGACTCTGTTTGGTACATTTGCTGTATATTTTTATACATTTACTTCTTCCATATTTCAAGGCAGCGAGCTTTTTCATCCGTTTCATGAAAATGGCTCGTTGCAGTGGCGAAATTTTTAAAAAGGCCGATGTAACACGGATAATATTCGTAATACTCGTAAAGTTGTACCTTAAATTTCCGTATCATACGTATGTTGTAAGCTTTACTGTGTCTGCGACAAGCTTTCGAATTTCCAATTGAATATGAGTTGAATTCGAGTTGAAACGAATTCTTAATATTCTAAGACTTTCGAAAAGTGTAAGAATAAAATTGATATGTGTGAAATTGCCGGAAATGTATCTATTTAAACAAATCAGATAATACAGTGTGCGCAGGTTATTTCCTACAAAGATATGCAAAAGAATTAAGAATCGACAGATTTCTAATCGAACAATTTTATAGTGAGTGTATCCAAGTTACTGCATTAATATTTTTGCTATGAGTTGTTAATAATTCGATATTCAGAAAACATAAAGCCAACATTTCTGAAACCTAATATTACGATAAAATGTGTAATCAAATTATTTATCTATGCGGTATATGCAATGTCTCTTTACGAAACGGCAAAAATTCATTGTATGATCACTTTTAAAAAAATTACTCGCGTTTCTTCATCAAGTTCGAAGATACGGAACAAAAAATTCATTCGGACGTTTATAAAGTTTCAAACTTCAGCAAGATCATGCATACGCTTCATGTGTATTAGCATTTCCCAAGATACAAGATCTCTAGGTACAAAATATCAAGAAATTTTCTGTTTAACCAATTTTAAGAAGGTACCTAATATATCCATTAGACAAAAAAATCGTGATTTCTTGCGTCCTTTTTCGATGCAGTGCCACTGACGATAATCTCTGATAGTCGGAGAAGAAACATCGCCGTGTTAATAGGAATGACCCTAACGTTTCGGCCTACTTTGTCGCCGCATAAATAGCAGCATTACTTATTAGGTGCAATGCATAGGCTAGCTATTTGCGTGCCGCTTGTTATTTTTAGCCCGGAAATCATGCTTGACGATACATGCGCGCGATCTTTCTGTGTTGAGCGTGGCACGAATTTTCTCGTATTTCAATCTTTTGCACGAGCATCGTTAAATTTTTTAACGGTCGGTCGCCTGCGCTCGTAAAATAGAAAAATATATTCGCCCGATAAACAAATCAATCCGCGCCAAACATCTCGAGTTCCTCTCGAAAATTTTTCGGAAAATCGAAACAAGTTAAACGTCATATTCGCGTAAACTTTGATCTTGTCAGAGACTTACGATTACAATGGAAAGATTGGACGAAGAAGATAATTTGGTAGGTGATATGTGAAAGAAAGGTAGTGTAATATTGTTAATTAGTATTGTTTTTTTAATATAATACATGCGTGGAATACACAGAATAGTTACGGAATCGAGAAAATGTTTCTTCGAACGTTGAGAATTATTTGCTCGAAGATATGATCTGACAAATTTTTTAGGTTTTAATTTAGAAGAAATAAACGATGTACTGTGTATATTGAGAAGATTATAATTTTTTCGATTAATCGAAGTGATTGGTATTGGAAGCTTTTCGAGAGTCTTCGTATATTTCTGTTTAAGAGAATGTAATATGTTTATGATCCACTAAGGAGATTATCATCGATATCGAAATACGGAGATAATATGATTGAAATTACAATTTGATACATGTATTTATAAATTTCATGGATATATTCTGTTTGCGTGTGGATATACAATTCAGATGTTGGTCGCCCGTATTTATTGTACTTGATATGAATTCAATGATTGTTTGATATCGTACATAGTTGATGTTTGTTTGAAGTCTTCTACGCAGCGTTCGTTTACAGCATAATGTTTTTACACTTTTTGTTATTAATTGTATTAAATTGTCTTGGGAGCGTGTTAAGCGTATAATTACTTTCTATTTGTACGAATAAATTTTAAATCTCTATCTATAATTCTGTTATAAATGCTTTTCGAAATATAAATTTTTTTAAAAAGATTAGGAAGTGTACCGTATGAAACATTTTCTTACAAAACGCTTGATTTACTGGAAAATTGACTCGTAACCTATGCGAAATAAGTATGCATTCGTGTCAACTTCTAGCATAATAAATCTTGTACGTCTGGATAGGTATTATTATTGATCTTTCTACACCACTCTGTCGCATTCATGAGCAAACTATACTTTACGATGTACTGCATTAATGAGATCGAGGACTTGAATATTAATAACTAACCAGGAGTCTTTCCACGAAATAAATTCAAATTACAACAATTCTTTAAATATCAACATCATACGTCGATGTATGTAGAAATATTTAAATAGAGTCAACGTCTATTTTGCTTGCAATATTATTTTACACTTGTCTTTTTACCTAATTTCTAATATCTAAAGTATGACTGTTTTTGTTTTACGAAGTTATTCATAACGATACTCAGCTAAGTGATGATAGCGGTTATACAAGTGATTTTAATCGTAAAATTTCGTCCTACCAGTCAATCCCCAGGATAAACGTTGATAACACTAGAATACCATTGTGATTCGGATTGCGGTTAACTACGAGAGAAACAATCAATGAATGGATCGCGCTTGTATATGAATAACACTCGAACGTAGTTTAACCGATATTCCGAAATTAATTCAACGAATATGATTCGGTGGGTCCGTTGTAGCTGGTTACGATTTACACGATGCTTTCTCACTATGTTTAACCACGCGTCCAATTTTTCCCATTGATTCTTCTAACTATACACGGAATGTTGCAATTAGTAGGAAATATTGATTCGTCTAGAATCAATAATTCAGTTTACAAAGGGAAATTACAGATTTCAATCAAGTCCTTTTAGAGGAATTGCTTTGCAACGATAATTCCTATAAAAAGTTACGTCTATTCAAACGAATTATAACATTCGTAAAAAGATATTGTTTGAAAAGATGGTATTAAATATTATACTTTTTGGATCTGAATTGTGTTACAATCGAAAAAAAAGACGATTGTAAATAGCAATGGTAGCCCATAATGTTTGCCGCTGTATTCTTTTTTACAGTTTGTCTCAGTACGAACGTCGTTAAAGATGCTGAGATTCGTTTACGATATTAGCGTGACACGTGTATAGTTCCGAATTTTCGAAACTTGAGATAAAAATTGGGAAAGTGAACGTCAAAAGAGGGTAAACAATCGTAAATCCTCTTTGGTGATACAGAAACAAGAGGAACGTCGTTCGTGACACGTTGCTCGCAGACCACTTGATAGAGCTGGTCGACCAACAAGGGATAAATTCTCGAGCACTCCTCGACTATCCTCCACGATGAAGAGCCTATCGACGTCGACCACGTCGTGAACACACTAACTGTATGGGCTGTTCCGCGATATACGATGAAAGAAAACATTTCACCCATGTAAAATAAAATATTATTTTACCGATTTTTACATTTTAAAGCTGAAACTCGACTTTATGATAATTAAGTGTAAAGAAACGAATTAGAGCGTAAAACTAAAAGTACACAGTCCTTTTATACCTTCCTTATACTTTATATACATTATAACGACACTTAATATTTGTAATATATTTTATATTTTCAAAGGTATATTTTAATATATCTATTTCTATCGAACTGGTCGTTCGACCGGTTCTTGAATAAAAATTATCTTTCTCCCGATTGAATGCAAACAATAGTGAATTTACTACGGACAATAATAAAGAGAATAACTTTTGGATAACAATTTAGAAAAGATTTATATATCTTTTTTTATTTTAAATATAAACAAGAACACGAACTTAATTAAAGTCTCATCATCAAAGACCGTGAGAGATTAGAAGTTTCACTTCGTTCGTAATACAAAATCAATTTTCACGTTATTATCCGAAAGCACGAAATTCTTTATTTCCAACTACCACTTCCTGAGATTCAAACTAGGAAGATCTGTTTCATGTAAACGTTGTTATTAATTCATCGTGCGTACAAGCGAAACGAGAAAACAGTGACGATAATCAATGGCTGGGGATACATACGGCCAGAGATGCGAATTGAAATGCGGCCGACATCTCCACAGGCAGGTAGCGTTTCCCATTCGACGTTTATGATGGAATAAACGCCGAGATGATTTCGCGGGTAATACAGTAGGAAATCCGAAGGCGTTGGTAAACGCTGTGGTGGATTCATCCGCTTGCGCAAGTAATTTATTAGCAAGCGATAGCTCGTTAAGTAACGACGAACGGCGCGTTAACGAAGTCGGCTCGCTTTGGAACACGCTTTAAGATGGCGTGTCGGCCGACTATAATTTCGATCTTACACACCCCTTAGGCTACCTTCGCTTTGCGGGTCACCTTCATCGACCTACTATGATAATTGTCCACGTTCGGCTCCCGTTTTTTTCATTTCTACGGTGTTGTACGGCGCTGTGTTCTTTTCTTTTCTATTGTATCTCAATAGCGTATCGTTGAAAGTTGCAGGGTTTATTATTTGGTAGATAATTTCTGAAAAATTTAGAGGATTTTTTACGAGGTTGTTGCACGTGAAATAGTAGATTACGTTACTTTTTCGTGAATTAATAATTTACAATTTCTCATTGTACATTCATCACTTTTATTAATTCTTTCAATATTTTTTACCGGTTTTAACGAGTTTTTCTGTAGTTGGCATACCTTGTGTGTGTGTGTGTGTGGCATAGAAACTATTCGTTAATAGAACATAACAAAAACTTTGTAAGAATATGTTGATGACTGAACTGACAAAGTAGCAATGTTCTTCTGTAATTTCACGTTAAACTTTTGATTAAAAAAGTGACAAAATTTATGGAATAACTGAATAAGACGTTGTTGCGTAGAGTCGACGATTAAACTTATTATGTTCTTCTGAAATATTAAATTTTTGTAAAAAAGGAAAAATGTATTACGAACAGTTTGATAGAACGTTGTCGCATAGGGTTGTTATGGAAAATTCTTCCAAATTCCATAAGCTTGGAAAATTTATCAACGTCGTAAAGTTTGCAAACTTCGAATTCGTTCTCCGCTCACGACATTCCCATCTAACCGTCGTCGCATTCTCCTCACCGGAGAATCTTAAACCAACGTCGACAGTAAGTCGCTACGATAAGGTCGACGGTGATACGCGAGATTAGCCTTAAATCGAATCAAAGTAGTCCAGCCAAGTTGTGAAATTTCGAGGTATCTGCATTTCCAACTGTTAAATATCGCCCTACATATCGTGCTCGTGCATATTCTATCGCGTTTGCTTCGTTTGTTATTCCGCATCGTTTCGTAGATTGTCTTCGCGTGCTGATACGAACCACCGACATAAATTAAATTGCTTTGGAGTTCATTCGAGCCTGTGTATAATCACGGAAAAATTCGTTGAGTCGCTTTGGAAATTTTCATCGTTTGCGTGACACAGGGAATGCAAAGTGAATTTCTTGGAAATATCGCGACATCGATCTGCTACCTGTGTTACATCAAATGCTTACATGTACATAGAAGTTCAATCTTAAGAAACTTCTGTAACTGACTTTTGTAACCAACTGAAATTTGATGGAATCTAAGAAAAAGAAAATCACTATGAATGATCAGTCGTCGTGTAACTAATAACACGTGAGCAAGTTCGTAAATATTTAGCGCTGGTTCCAGTTAAATAGGTGGTTCTTTAGTGGTTTAATTAACAACAGTACAAGATTCGAGTAAGTCAAGTAAATTTGCTTCAGAGATAGAGAGATATAATGCAACTTGGCGTGATTTGTCCGTGAAATTCTCAAAAAAAAAAAAAAAGATTGTTTTCTGTAACAAGTTCGCGAGAAGATGAAGATGGAATTCACAGAAAGGGAACTGCGTGCAATTCAGTTCATGAAAAGACGATAGATCTTGAGGTCTCGAAATCGCGAAGTCTATGTATGTATCAGTGTGTAGAAAAGCGATTTGCGCAACCTAAAAATTGTATTCTCATCGACACGTTTAACAAATATTTTTCTGCCCATCTGAAAATGTCCGAACACGCGAAACGACGATTCTGGTTGCGCGAATCGATTTAATAATGTGTGCATTCGTGACCTAAACGAGTATAATTCAGCCAGTAATTTATCACTGCATTGTAATTACGGTCCTCATTGTTCCTTTCAAATCTCTACAGATTCAATTATTCGTACGGAGTGTGTATTTCAACCGTAAGTATACGGTGTCTCGTTTCAATTTGATCACCTTAAATATCTCACTCATTTTCGATGATGGAAAAAAACGCGAGGGAAAAACATTATACGAGATTTTTCTGTATATTTTTCTAAGGGAAACACAGGAAAAGAAGATGATAAACGAGTCGTCTGAAAGTTTCAAATAAAATTTTCGAAGGTATTGCGGTATAAAGTAATTGTATGCACACGAGACGGGCATATCGTGAGTCGAAAGATTCACGTGTCGTCGAGTTAATTACTATAATTTAGAGAAGAGGAGCTAGTTTGGATAGTGTGGCTATCTTGAGGTCGTATAACCTATGCTACAAGCCTTATACATATATTTAACTAAATTTGGGAGTCGATTAATTACGCGATTACTAAGTTGAGTATTCTGCTGCAAATGACTATTCTACAGATTGGATTACTACAAGATACGAAAAGATAGTCGATTTTGGAAAGAACAGGGTTAGGAAATCTTAGTAGTAGTTTTATTTAGATACTGTATCGTTAATTAATTTTTGACGACGTGTAATTTTTTCTTTAATCTCATAATAGTGTAGCTGCACATGAGTCAACGGAAGATTTGAATGGGGAGAGACTCATATTATTGTGCCTTGGAATACCAACGTTGTTTTGGTTTGCTTGGTCTTAAAGTAAACGAACTCCGGACAAAGTATTATTGCCGTTATTTGTAATCGTCAACCGGAGTTACAATTGAACTTTTTATAACAATACCTGTCAATACAAATAAACGAACGTGCTCTCTAGAACAGTCATATAGTCGAATAATTAGTCGAATAGTTAAAGAGTTAAATAGTAGTATTGAGCGAGCAACGATTACGACCAGCATACACTAATTCTGTACTTGTACCTGCTATAATTTTAATATAATTGACTATTACAGTTTTATCACTCGTCTCTTTATTAAACAAACCAATACGTTTAATATCCACCTCAATAGTACCTCCTATTATTTTTCCATTTATTTAATAACTTTAGATCCATAAATTGGATATCGCTCTGTGAATATGTTTCATTTATTAAAAATATTGAATAATTGCCACCATAGGTTTAATAAATTAAGCGGTCTTAGTTTATTGCACCCACTTGATCTATTAGACTAACAAATTTCGAATTTATCGGGCTTATTTAATATATGTAGCAAGTTTGAGAAGTTCTGCTTACTTAATCCCAACTTAATCCCGACTGTCTTATTATTTGAAATTCTTAACGAACAAAGATTATTTACTTCATTGTAATTGCCTGATAATCAGCTTAAATAAATATGTTTATTCCAAGAAATATTTATTCCTCACATGTTAATAAATAAATATGATATTGTATAAAGCTGTGGTTTATTGTAATCAAACGAACCTTTTAAGGATGTGCAGAGACTCTCGTGACTGATTGATACGCGCAGCTTGCTACTTTAGAAAGTTGTTTTCAACGATGGATTATAATATAATAGTAACTAGGTTTTTGCTAAAAATAGCGTATCGTTATAAGTGTCTTTTCGCCGGAAGACCGTATGAATTGCAAAACTTGGATAAAGGTATAGCGGACGTCCCAGTTCGGCGGCTGTCTAAATGTCTCGATGATAAAACGGTTAGAATCGATACGTAATGCATGCATATGAATTGGTTCGCTTATAAATAAGTCCTTTCTTCCATGACCCCGCTGTTATTGACTGATAATGTATGCGGCGACGTAAGTAACGCGTTTGGCGTCTCATGAATTTTCAATGACAATGATTCGTGATAAAATGCAGGTCTCAATTATAAATCTGGCGTATCATCTATTGTTTCATCTTTCCCAATATATCCATGTAGTAAGATGGATCGACTTTTTCCAATACAGAAAATTAGCCGTTATAAATCATGAGGATCTTTATACAAAATTCTAAACTAACAAATTTAAGTGCTTTTGTAGTATGTGACGTCGAAGTAAAAATTTCATTCCTTGCTTCCCTGCCACAATGTTATATAATATAATAATATATTTTTATTATAATGTAATAATGTTATATACGTATAACAGTAAATAAATTAAAAATTTTGAGTAAGAGTTCTAGAACGAAATGTATCTGAAAGTGATCAGTATAGCAAAGTTTTTTTTTATTATTTAATTTGTACTTTACAATTTGTCCAGCTGGACATTTGGTAAATTTTTCTTGCTTAATTGCTAAATAACATGTAGATGGCTATCCCCAGCGGGATACCATCTACGAATCTGTATAACATAGTGGAAACCAACGATGAACATTTTTATTTCAATCGTTTAATTGTACGAAATAAACCCATTTAACCCTTTCGAGATTAACAAGATATTTAAGTACAAAGCTAACCGTTAGAAAAATCATTGGATTCTTACTATAATTCACTTATTATATATTCACTGAGATTAACAGCGTACAAATATCTGAAACATAGAATTCTATTCAAAATAGGACTGCATATTTCATCTGAAAACTGTGATGTATTTATCTGTTAGTAAATTCGAGCGAATCGTAGCTGGTACTATTACACTGTTACGTTCATCGTTGAACGAAAAATCTCTCTCGACAATGCTAAAGTCGCGAATACACGAAGTCTGAAAATATCGTATCGTTTGTATCTTGCTCTTGCGATTGTAGTTGTGAAGTTGGTAACGTAGCGATGTTAGTTTCCGTTTAAAGTTGAAATTAGCAGTAGAAATCAGATGGTCGTAATAAGTCAAACAGTAACCAGAATGTCAGAGGACGTCGAATAGCAAGTAGAACATCTCTCGGAAATTTCAACAGGAACCGTATCTCTCTAACTACTAGACTTCACTCCGCCAAACCTCATGACTTGTTAGACCTTATAAACTTTGCGTATAAACCTTATACCGAGCAATTCTTTCTCTACATTTTCCAAACTAACTAAAAGATATTCATAAAGATACTTCGATAATATTATCGCGGTTCTGTGCTAAACTTTCAACGTATAAATTTTATTACATTTATTATTGGAATGGTAAGAGACCTACCGCGTTACATCAATAAATAATCTTAAAATTCATGGTACTAAACGGTTCGACAACTCGGAAGGAATCCTTTAATCAATTCATTGGTAAATAACGAGCGTAAAATAATGAAATTGTTAATCGAAATTACTTTTTTCCAGGTTCATGGTGGTATTGGTGTGCCTCATATTTAGCGTTTTGTCGACGATAGACCAGTACAGTAATTTCGCGAACGAAACACTCTTTTGGATGGTAAGTAGCTTTCTTCTATATTCATCGTTAATTTTTTACTTCCATTACATAAAAATTTCTTCATAGTGCACTTGAATAGATGTTTCGAGAATTTTTACATCTGTCGCTCGTAATCATGACTATAAGTTTTAAATCAAGTCCAGTTAGGTTTAAGATCAAGTTACGTCCTCTCTTTAGTTTAATATAATGGCTAACCGGAAGTTATCCAAAGCCGGAAGACATGGATAATAATAAATAACTAAAAAAAACTATACAATCGTGATTATCATTTGATAATTATTTTAAATTGATAATGGTAGCGTTTAAAAAGTAAAAGTAATCTCCTAAGGTTGAAACTACAAAATTAATATACTTATTATATTAATATAAAAATAACGCTACCTGCGTAACATAAAGATCGGTAAGTAAATTCCTATTAGAAAATAGACTTGTAAGTTGAGAAATAATCAAAAGTTGAAATTGTTTTTTGTTGAAAATTAAAACGCTATTACTAAATAACGTTTATGTTATAAATATATTGAATAAAATATAAGAAAATAGGAGGTGAAATTATCAGGAATTTGTGGGAACAAAAATTGACTTATCCTCGGTGTGACACATCAAAATTCTTCGAATGCTACGCAAAATCGTAGAATCTTAAGCTCAATACGAGTTTCGCCTCAAACAAAGCAGTAATTCGTTTGGAGAGTAATTCGAGCGTAGCTTGATTAAGATAAATTGGTCTAATTAATTATACCGGGTCTGAAAGCAGAAAGTCAGCTGGAAGTTCGTCAACATTCGAAAGGGGAAATTTTCAATGCCAAAGGGCTGAGCTGTTTCTCGCAAACAAACACTTCTGAAATCACAGAGAACGATCTCTTTATTCCATATATCTTTCAGGGAAGCGTTTAACGTTCCATCGGTCTTTTAGTGCTTTTACACAGTTCTCGAGGAAACAACGTACTTTTCTTTTCGTTGAAAGCGCTTGTTGTCTACGATCCTGGTGGAAGATAGTGGCAGCTTAAAGCCATCGAGCTGCTTCTCCCTCATGTCTTGTTTATTTTCTATTCACTGCAAAATCGACTACCCGAAACTACATATTGAAAGGTGAATTCTCACGCAGCTATCGTGTACTGTCGTATTCACATTGCGAATATTTTTATAAATTCATATTTTTATGAATATGATAATTAAAGAGCATATTCGCGATTCTTCGAGTTTCAATCGTGACTTTATTAGTATTTTGCGCTTCGTTTTCAGATCTGCCCTGAAGAAATGAATTTAGAATATTTGCAAAATATCGGAACAAAGCGTAATGTACTGATAAAAACACGATGAGAACACGAAGTACCATAACTATGTTATCTAATCACTGTAAAAACTTAAAATTTAAAATGACCAAAAAAATTCAACATAGATAGAAATTTATATTGCGATTGCAGTGTCTTTCTAATTGCAGTTTTCAACGTTACGCGATACTAAAAGCTTCGCGTTCTAATGTGTATATTTTAATATTAAATTTCCGTAAATCGATGTTTCGCTTTAGAAGTCTGTATAGTTTGGCATGTGTTTCACGATTAATTGTGATCAATGTGGATTTCAACCATTAATGGTCTTCAAACTGTTTGATAAATATCGTGGAATGTCGCGATAATGAAGATCGAAGTTCTAGGCCTTCGAATTGTTCTCATTAGTAGATTTGAACTATCAGAATGCCGAAGTTAATGAATCAATAGTTTGTTCAAAGATGTCGAGTAACATGAATTTTTAAGCCAAAGTTCGATAGTAATCGCCATTTGTTATGTGCTCCAATTATCAGTTAAAATAATTACAATTTGGTATTGTATTAAAAAAAAATTATTTCTTCACAGATTCGTTTTCTTAGAAATTTATATTGCAGTATGTGTAATGAATTTGTATTGACATGTATCTATTTTCTATTAAACCTCTCGCATCTTCTTTCCATTTCTTATCGCACTAAAGGACGTGGATAATTGGATCAACAAAAGTGGACGTTTAAAAAAATATTCCTCCATCTTACGCGTTTATTTGAAACGATTTGTGGAACGAGTGTAAATATCATTCAAGCTAAAAGGGTTTCTTCGTTCAGTTGAGAATAAACACAGCCAAATTGACAGAAACTTGAAAATGTTCAGATAGAAGTGTAGTGAGAACGGTATTTAACGGAATTGAGGTCGGAGGCGGAAAGGTCGATGGTGCGTTCAAATGTTAGATTAAAGAATAACGTTGACGGAATATGACTAGTGTATAATCAAAGAAAATAAATAAGTAAATAATACCGTAAATTTTTCAAATTTAACTCTGTAAAAAATACATGACGGTTTTGCTTGTAAATATTTAATTTAATTTGAATTCTCGAATCGAACAACGCTGGAGAACGTACGTTATGCATTTGGGCGATTCACTATGAGCTATGGTTTTTTTTTTTGGATTTGAAATCTAACGTTTCACTATTTTATTCTTATTTTTATGACCCTCTAATTATAACGTGATGCGCTACCGTGGCAATATTATCGGTAAGTATTTAGTAATACCGATGAGTTAAATATAAATTAATTTTCGCATTTCCTATTACTGAAATACCTTTCATTCCATTTATTCGCCCTAAATTAAACACGATCGAATTATGCGAATACTATTTCGACACAAAGCCTTCTACTGTAATTGAAATTCCAGCAAGTTTTCGAAGTGCATCCACTCTGTTCCGATACTGATGCGTCACGTTGTCTCAAAAAGCATCAAAAAGTAAAGACAATGATAGATTTTGGGGCATTCGAAAGATATCGTAATTCCTTTTTCGAAAAGGAATTTTCCTTGTCCGTCTGTCCATGGCTATTGTCAGACGAGCTATAAATCTTACTTATGTACCACGAGTATACACCATAAAAAGCTTTTTACGTGCGTATTACGAATCTTGACACGTTACCGTTTTCACCCTAATGATACATCCTGACTTCCGGTTTTATTAGACAGATCTTGGTCTAAAAGTAAACGCAGATGGACAGTTCGGCCTCGTACATTTCTCAATACCCAGTTTCTTTTTATAACTAACATCGGTAATTAATGAAAGGATAGTATCTTCTGCTCCTTTTGTCAAGATGTAATATAGTTATAGAATGATGAATAAGAGTATCAATGACAATTTTATTTTATATATATTCGAAAGTATTATATACGCTCGGGTATTTATTTCTCCATATTAGGTATATACAAATTACTATATAGGTATAATTAAATTATATATAGGTATATATAATTACAATAATAATATAATTATGACAATAAATATATAACGATACAATAATAATATTTAATTATATACGTACCAATCGACAAAAAGTTCATTTACCCTTTTAATTACCTTCTGTCATTCAACGCTAATTCTATCTGTGAAATATTAACACCATAAACCAATCCAAATTTAATCCAAACCTCGAATCTAATTGTTAACATGTAGGTAAGTTAAATATTCTTACCATTATTATCTGTTACTGAATTTTAATACCATCCAGAATATCAACGAAGTATTCGTGCAAAATAGGGCTAAAAAAAAAAAAAAAGAAAAATGTGAAAGTTTCACGGGACAGCAGACCATCGCGATTCTGTCATCGATGTCCCCATTTTTGCAGGGCGTCGTGTCATTGCAATAAAGGTCGTACAATCGATACAGCATCTCTATATGTATAGCATCGCGCTCGTTGTACATTTATTTTAAGAACAGGAGACTAATGATTCCGCTGCCTAGAAAGTCATCAAGGAAATGCCTTGCTCCCTATTATTACAATTATCGATTATTCGAGGCAATTTACATCGCATTTTTCTCGCTCATTTAACCTATTGACTTGTTTATTCGCATTTTCAATGCATTAGTCATTGATCGTTCAATGAAATTTGTTCGATGTCTGTGTTTATTCAAATATTTGTGTAGTATTATTCCGTAAATTTTCCTTCTTAACTCAAAGATGATTTTTCTTCATTTCCCTTTCTTCCTTGTTTTCCTAATAATAATAAATTATTATTCTTCTAATTTTCTTTCTTTCGCGATGAAGAAATTAATTAAATTAATTAAGTTCTTCGACGAGCTTTATCCAAACACTGTTTCAACGGAAACGCGGATGTTGCACTGCCAATATTTGTTGTAATACGAGTAAATGTAGCATGTTCTGTTGTAGAATTCAATAGAGATTTTAATTTCATTTTTTTAAATTGATCCTCTTGATATGCAATTTCAATTCTGGAAGCTGCATGTAATATACGAACGATAAAATAAATATGAAATTTGCTAAACTGAAATTTATGATGAATAAAGCTTATCATTAATAGATCATTATGTGTGTGGAATTTATTTATCGCTTTCATGAAACGTCCTTTTGAAACTTTTAAACGTTATTATTTAAGGAACGCGTAAATCAGTAAATTTTCCAACACTTGTACTTTCATGTTACAAAACATGTTTTATTATACGTGACATATTTCATCACACAGAATACAATACAAAGTGTTTGAAATGTCAGAGATAGAACGTGTGTGATGAAACGTGTTTGTGTATGTAAATCAGATACAAGATAAAATTGTTAAATAAAGATACAATTTCAGTTAAGTTTCGAAAATTAAAATCGTATAACGATTGATTTTCATTATTTTAAAGATTCTGTACTAAAAATTCCTATAAAAAATTGTGTATAATAATTCAATTAGACATGGCGTTAAAATGAACTATTATATGCGATATAACGAAAAAGAACATCGAACTAAAAAACACGCGGCAACAACAAGTAAACAATTCCAATCAATCTGATTGAAACATATGGAATGTACAGTTAGAATATTCTTTGACAAAGCTATACATTCGAATCTAGTGGGCTATTCAAATCTCTGTTAAAAAAGAAGTTTTCATGGTAACGTGGAGAATAAAGCGGCGTTTGAATTGGGTGGAATGGAAAAAATGGTGAATGGAAGTTGAATGGTCAGAATGTACGGCATGTGGATACAAGCTGAACATGTGATTATCTAATATTTTTCATGCTCTACTGTTCAGAAAAATTGTTTGAACAGTGTTTAAATTGTTTCTGTTTTTTTTAGTTTTAACTGCGTTTAACTACATTTTATATGTAATATCTAGAAACTAATATGTCTTATACGTCCTATATTTTAACATTAAAAGCTCATACTTCCTTTTCGATATTCATCGATTTATTTCATTTTAAAACTTGCATATCCAATCTCAAACATTTTCTATTAGATGTACATGGTACTATAAAAGCAAACATCAACTTTAACCTTAAGCATCGTACGTAAACCTGAATTAAATACTTGTTGTTGTATTATACGGAAGTTCTTGTACCCGAGCTATTTTTCCTAACTTTCGTCCGCCTACTCACCGCCTAATTCAAATACGAAACATCCTAGTATCTACGATAAGATCCAAAAGTACTTCATTTTTAAATCTTCCACATGCGTCTGGTACGTTTTATATTAAAAACATTATATTCAACATTAAAAACATCGTATTTTTTCTCGGTATCCGTCGATTTATTTTATTCTGAAACTTGCGCATTCGATCTCAAACATTTTCTGTCATTTTCGATTGAGAAGTTTGACAAATTACTTAAAAAGCCTTGCATTATGCACTCTCTTTCGTGTTCACAGGAAATATGTTTGGTGGTGTTCTTTGGCGTGGAATACCTAGTGAGGTTGTGGAGTGCAGGATGCAGATCGAAGTACATGGGTTGCTGCGGCAGGCTCCGTTTCATACGGAAACCGATTTGTATCATAGGTGAGTGCGTTTCGCTAATGCACGTCAAGTCCCGGTCTAATTAGTCCGCAGCCCAAGGGCTGATCCAATATTCGCGTTGATCGATTGTCGTGGCTGAAATTGAAACTTCCCCCGGTGACAAAACTGTTTGTCGGACTCGTGTCCCTGCTGATTTCATTACCGCATTTGTCATTCACTCGTTATTCATACGAGATATCCTCTCATCAAGTTCGATCGAACATCATATCATCAGGATATCCTACATTCAGTTCTGTAAGTTGACTAAGTTGATTCTCCGAGTTGACCAACAAACAGAGAAATCTATGGGTTCATGAGACACAGTGATTTGTATTAAGCGTCAAAAGCTGAGATTATGATTTACCGATTAAGTTATTACATTCTGATTGAGACGTATCGAATGGCTCGTCATTCGTTAAGATTTTCTTCAAAATTACTTTTCTGTATTAGGATGACGAATATCATTTATGTTGAATATTATTTAATATGCATTCATGATAAATGTATTACTTCGAAATTGATTTTTAATATTTATAGAATGGCTTGTCTTTTGTTCAGATTTTCGTTAATATTCAAGTATAATAAATTTACTACTAAGAAATTGTCAGAAACGTTCCTACTAAAATCGGGACGCAAACTTTCCAGAGTTTAGCGAATTATAGTCTTCGTATTAAAAGGATCAGTTAATTCTTTCGAGTCTATGTTACAGGCATAAAAGTAAGATAAATTCGTTGCCTTCATTAAGTGCCAATTATCGAGTTAAGCCTCGTACATTACCTTTCCTTCTTCAATTCAAAATATCCTTATCCTTTCTGAATCTTCTATAATTATATCTGTACGACCTTAATATTAAATAATCTTATTAAGGATATTTATCGCTAAAATATCTTATATTGATAAAATTCCGATCGATAATACCGAAATGTTTCACATCTATTCTAATATCATGTACGCGATTCCATTGTGATTCATGAGCTATCCGACGTAAACTCGCTACGGGCGATGCTTCTCGTGCTGTTCACGTAATTGAATCGCGCGAAAGTATAATCGAGATCGTTCGAGAATGAACAGCGACGGCTTCGTGACGCGCGACTTGATTCGCGATCAAACGAACTTTACGAGCGTGGTAAATTGTAACACGGTGCCGGATATTAATCGGATCAGGCATCGCGTGTTTATCGGTAAGGCCGATTACACACGCTCGATTTCCATGGAGTGAATAACCAGCGTAGCGTCGCGGAATGGCGAGGAAATGTCATCGGCCATGGGTGTGCACGTGTCATGGGATATACCTAGCACTGTTTTAGTCACAACACGATAGAATCGGTATTTTGTGAAATTGAATCATTTTGAGATATCATTTATTTGATTCAGAGTAAGCGCGGATGAGATGCTGCATATTCTGAAAAGTTCATACCGTGGCAAAGTTCTGCAAGGAAAAATTGTTTCAAGTATTCATATGGAGCGACGTTTCAAGAATGGATGTTGTTGTACCCTTGTTTTCGTTGAAATAAATTAAAATTGTAGTATATATATTTAAAAATTCAAATGTTTTATACAGATCGCCTGATTATCTTGCTTTTCTTTTTTTATTTCTATTCTTCCGAATTTTGTTATTTTAAAATGTCTTTTTCTATTTTATACATTAAAGAAATGAGTCTCTCTCGACTGTGCGTGTAATAATGCAGCAAGTATACCAAAGTATGAACATCTACTGTCATTCCATATGAATTTTCTGTCCTATGATATCAATCGTTAATTGTCTCTTTTTGTTTTTTTTTTCTGCTTTCTCTCTTCAGATTTAATCGTGGTGGTCGCGTCTATGGTGGTGTTGTCGGTGGGAAGCAACGGTCAGGTGTTCGCCACTTCCGCTATAAGAGGAATCCGATTTTTACAAATATTGCGAATGCTTCATGTCGATCGACAAGGTGGCACGTGGCGACTTCTCGGCTCCGTCGTTTTTATTCATCGTCAGGTACGTTAATCAGTGTCTAAATTTAGATTCAATAAGTATCAATTATTGATTATATAAAATATTTTACGTTTTCTCGGGTTCTATTTGATACTTGTACTTCTATCGAATGTTCTCATCGGACTTATTACGCATTATTTACGTCAATAATTTCGATAAATAATTTCATTGAGAAACGATTCCACTGACCAGTGTAAAATGACGCGACGCTTCATCGTATTTTTTACGATTTCATACGTTTCAGGAGCTGATCACGACATTGTACATCGGGTTCCTAGGTCTTATTTTCAGCAGCTACTTCGTGTATCTTGCCGAAAAGGATGTTGTTGGACCCGATGGCAAAACAGATTTTTCCAGCTACGCTGATGCGTTATGGTGGGGCGTGGTATGTGATTTTTATTTTTAAATGCTTGCTTATTTTACAATTTCATATGCTTTATTAGCACTGGTACAAACTATCTTGTCATTCTAAGCGATATCATACATATGTATTTTGACGTCTCCTATGCACAGTCTGTCTGAAAAATATTTCCTTACGTTTTATATTTCTTACGCTATTGTATAAAATGTATGAATGTTGTCTACCAATTTTTATCGTCTTTTTGAGGTCACATTTACATATATATATATACACATATACCTAAGTATACACGAGGAAATGACACAACGTACAAATATGTATGAGGATGAACGATATGTGTATGTGTGGTATAGGATACGTGCAATTTTATGCGGACGAGAAAACAATAGAAGATGCGAGGACGAATGCGAGATGAAAAAGAACTTAGTTGGAAAAAAGAATCGAAGATCGCATCACGCAAGAAATATTCTTGTACTTCTTCATTTTTTATCATTTTTCTTGCTCTTTTACTTTCTTTTGTTTAATAATTTCTACATTCTTTTATATAATAATAGTTCAATAGCGTTCCGAAATTACTTCGGATTCGCAGGAATAATCATTTCCGACGCAGTTACGTATTTAAATTTACATTTTATTGGGGAATGTCTATAAAGCATTTACAGAAAGAGTTTCAATATAAATTTCGCCGTTATATTAGTTGATAAAATAATTGGACGACAATTATTTGAAGTATCTGGCAAGTTAATGTAATCGAGGGTAATCGATAAGTAACATCGAGTTCCATTGACTGGATAATACGGTTAAATGAGGAGACACATACGTATATGTACATACGTATAAATGTCAGAAACGTTGTATTAAATAAAACGAATTTTATCTCGAACCAATTGCCAATTACCATGAATTTAAAAACGTTAGACGTATTAATTTGATAACGAGTATGTTGAAAACCTAAATCTTGTATGATAGAGATAAGATGTATATAATTAGAGATAAAGATATATGTATATATAGTTTCGTTTAGTTTAAGTAAGTGCGACTAGTCACAAATGTTGTAAGACAATGAAATTTAAAAATAAAAGTTGAATTTTGGGAGATTTTATTTTACAAACGGTCTTGGAATATTCGAATTAAAATCTATAAATACTTGTGTCTTTCAGGCAGATCTTTGATTTCAAAATTTCGAATCGGTATCGGCAGAAATATTTTTGCAAATGGTTATACAAATATTCGGAAGCTTTCGTTTTAATCCACGAGTACGCATTTCTATCGATTTTTTCTCTTTACAACATCGGAGTGATTTTAACAAAGAAAACCAGGGGAAAAAACTTATTACTTTTATTAGGAACAATTAATAAATACAAATTCGCTGTTGATTTATAGCTTCTCAGACGAGTACTTGTAACAAACGAATGCCGAAAATACAATTCTACCTGTGATGAAACTTCGTGTATTGCTCTTTTCTCAGGTATACACATGTACAGCAACAAAGCGACTACATGTAAACGATTGGAAAATTTCATAAACAGCGGAACAGATGCAGTAGGATCTGTGTAAACCTCGTTATCATATTCCCTTATTAATTATTAAACAGTTAATTTATGAAACGAATGCTTCTACTTTAAAATTATATATTTACTTTTAATCAATTATCAAACTTGTTCTGATAATATCAAGGAACAGGAGACGCAGATGTTAACGACAACCTTTTTCTATTTTTTTCAAAATTAGAAATTTTCTGAACAAACGATAAAACTCGAATCAAGATTAAATCAAATTGGAAAAGGCTTGAAATGAATCTTAAAGAAAAATTTGAACCACTGCAAATCATCACTTGCGATTACTCTTATAAACTCGACGCTATCCGATAAACTCTGTAACTCAGAAATTTTTATAACGATCATTGCGAATAACTATGTAGGTTGTATAATATTAAGCAGATTCGAAGTAACGAAACCAGATATCTACAAAAAGTATGAAAAACGTCTCTGAAAAGTCACTGCAAAATTGACAACGAATCGTCTGAATTTCGTAACGTCTATCAGAGGATCAAACTACATATGTGTATGTATATATCCATGCTCATTCACACAGCTCCACTTAATAATCCTCCAGCTCTTGCTCCACTCGTTCGATTTCTATTAACGCCAATAATTAATTGGAATCACGGATTTCTCCAGATTTTCGTCGAAACCAATTGAACTGACTCGATCGTACGGACGACTGTTTGTTAAGCGACTGCCGCTAATCATTCGGAAAATATGTCTGTATTTATAGCCGTTGTCGAACGGGCAGCAACGAGCCGAGGATCGATGAAACCGAGGCCGAGAATTTAAATGTGAGCTTGATTAACGTCGCCTCGCGGATTGCCGCTGTTCAACCGCTGTCCGATTTTCCAGGAGACGGGAAATTCTCCTGGAATCGTTTCGCCGCGACTGAAAGGGACGCGGCGCGGAATTGAAATTTTAATTAGGTTGTTTTTCAATTTGGTGTTAATTACCACGCGGCGCTCAACCGGAACAGGCTTTAATAAATTACCTGTTGGCTAATGGCAGTGGCGCAATAACGCATAATATCAAATTTACGGTGAAATCGGAAATTACAATTTCTGTGTTCCTTCCAGTTTGATCGGGAGTTGCTTTGAGGGCATCGTGCTGTGACTTTCAAATTCGTAATGGGTATATTGGTTTTACAGGTGTACATGTAGTTTCTGCCGTTTGATCTCTTGCGCGCTTCCTCTTTTTCTTTTTTCTTTGTTATGCATTTATTTTCGAACTTTACTTTTGACATTATTTTCTTCGAATGCCAGTTGTTGGTTCTTTTCTTAAATTTAGCGAAATTGCTGCTTCAGTCGTGCAAGCTGCACAGTGGTTTGTTAATTTTCTTGACATTATTTCTTCTGTTTAGTCAACTGTTTTATACAGTTTTATACAATATGTAATGTTAAGAGAAAATATATTTCTTTTATTTGTTTGCGAGGAAGTGTGATGTTGATAAAATAGCTATCATAAAGACAGAAGCAATCGTTACCACGTTTTTATGATGTTAAAAGTTACGATGAAAATTATTTCAGTAACTTTTTTAAATGAAAGTACAGATTCTCTTTCTTCCTGTCTTCAGAATGCTTGAACTCTTCTAACGAGAAATAATTTTATTTCTTTTTCAGATTACCGTGACCACGATTGGTTACGGTGATACTGTCCCACAAACGTGGATGGGAAAAATAGTCGCTTCCTGTTTCAGCGTATTCGCCATATCCTTTTTCGCACTTCCAGCCGTAAGTATAATCCTAGCGTTATACATTCTTCCACATATTTTCCATTTTGACTTCTTGTATAAATTTCAATATTTCTAACGTTAAAAAGAATATTCTGAAGGGAACAATTTCTTATTTTCGAGCATAAGCATTATACGTATTTTCCAATGGTAGTAAAACAAACTATCCTTTATAACTGTTATAACAATTGTACCGATAGTTGGATTGTTGACATTCGCATTAACACGTGGACTGCTGATGACGCAACTGTGGCGTCATGACCTAGTTGCTTCCGAAAGCGGATGACGCTACGTTGGCGTCAGTAGCTAATGATCTTCAAATGCCGCCGAAAACGGATTGACAAGTTTAAAAATATTAAGTTACTTATATAAATAGTTTTAAGTCTAATTTCACTCACAATGGAGGGCCACGCAGTCAACGTGTTAAAAGATAAAGCACAAACGAGCTATTCACAGGCAAAAGTGGCAAACTCCACTTTTTGAGAGTTTTTCAATTTTACTGCCAAAGCACTCGATCGATGCTTAACTTATATAATTTCATCAATTGCCTCTGTTTCTTGTTTCGTGAAATTAAGCGATTTGGTAAATACGCGTTTCAGGGAATATTGGGCTCTGGTTTTGCGTTAAAAGTCCAGCAGAAACAACGACAAAAACACTTCAACAGACAGATACCAGCCGCTGCGATGTTAATACAGTGTTTGTGGAGGTGCTACGCTGCCGACAAAGCCATCAACAGCGTGGCCACGTGGAACATCTACATCAAAGATCCAACCCCAGCCGGACAACCGTCCACACCTTTGGGAAAGGTAAGATTTCGCGATTTCTTGGCCCGAGTTCAGTGGCAGTAGCTACTGTAGCCGTTGATTGTTGCTGTTTCTAGTTGCTTACGAATCGTCTGATTGGACGCTGACGATTGCGATATTCGTTCTTTGCCGTTCCTTAAGCCGGGATCATTTCAGTCATTCTTGTTTTCAATGACGGACCGGATTCAGAATATCACGATTGGAGATTTGGTTGATGTTTATTTTCATTGAACAGATTACGGTGGATGTTACTGTAAAATAGTAGATGTGTAGTTATAATGTGTCGATGTTTGAAAGTCGGTGAATGTTGTCAGCGTTAGAAATTGTTATAAGCGAGAGTCAGTAGTGAAAGTTTGACAGTTTGGTAGAAATTTCGTATTAAATTTGTTCATTGATGAATTTTATGTGAAAGTCTGTGTAGAGAAATGTTTGCGTAGAAGGAAATCTTTGTCGAGAAATTAAGAATTAAATTTCATATTTTCGAATTTTTTGAATATTTTTCATATTTTGAATTTTGTGTGGCATTTAAATGCTGTATATATTTTGGAAAGTTTGTAGATTATTGTACAGAATAACATATCGTTCTTTTAAGTATAGTCGTATATTTGGTACATATTTATTTCTGATATATGTTTATAGATGAAAGATCGTTCTAGTTATTTCAATATGCATTTTTTTGAAAATTATGTTCGTAATTATCATCTAATCGCTGGACTGTAGTTCTCACACATGTAAATCAAATAAAGATATTTTTTAAACGAATAATTGTCAAATAGAAAGGATATAAAAATTTGAAAGTAATTTAATTTGACTTTTTACATCACTGATCCGAGCAAAGATTATAATGATAGAAAATTAAACATGAAACAACGATGTCTGACTATTCTGAGAATGAGAAAAGTTACAAAAATTCATAATTTTACAGTAACATATACGCTTATCTGTTGCAACAATAGGAAAAACATCGAGCTAGTTTCCTTTCTTTATGTTCTGAACGTCCCTTTCTCACAATTGAAATCTCGTTTGATTTTCCTGCCGTATGTGAGACGGCGTTGCCTCGTTTGATCTCGGTAAACTACACCAAATTTCAGAGAATTCAATTACGAAAGAGATTATTCGCTTTTATTTTTATTACAAGGTAACGTCATCAGTTCATGATATTTTTCTTAAAGAAACAATATTACTTGGTAATTTGTTTATGTAAGTACGTTCAACTATTTCAAACTGTTTTCTTATTCTATTTTATATGTATTAATTAAATATTACCGAGATTTTTCGAGTCGGTATACAACATAAAACGTTTTTAAAATGACATTAGAAAATTTACAGACGTATTATCGTCAAAGCAATCCAAATATAGTTTGTAATTTATGTATAAAGTATTTGTATAATTTTTTGTATATAACAAATTTCCTATAATTTCTAATACGTTTTTATAATAATCTATACAATACTTCACGCTGTTATTTTATGAAATACAAGACGAGATTTAATTTTTTTGGCATAAAAATCTTTCCAAATGTTATTCTTCCAAAAGTCCTCAAAACTTAGTAAACAATGCAGCTATTTTGAAAAATTCTATCGTGCATAATTTCATTTATGCGTAACGCAACAGTGAAGATGAATATTACTAACACATACCAAAATTCCAATCTCAAAAGCAATAATGATTTTCCGCAGTCTTAATTTTTCAAATGTATATCTGTGATTTTCCGACGTCATTTCAAAAACAACCTGCTTATATCAGAGTTCTCGTTCGAGTTTGGTATCGATAATGGATTGTTTGGATTGAAGGTACTTATTGGCATGTTGATTCGTTGATTACCGTTAAAATTGAGAAAATTTGCGACTTCCATTAAAACTGTAGAGATAAAAAATGGAAGAAAAAAAATAGGAGAAAGAGAACAAAAAGAAACGTTAATTAATACGGAGATACACGAAGTCCTGTGAAATTAGTATCGATCGCAGGACTTCGATTATCCCACAGGGTCATGCAAATAATTTGGCAGTGGATGTATGCAAGCAGAGAATGCGAATTCTGCTCTGTGTTTTTAATGTGCCGTTCAATATATTCGAAATATAATAATAACTGAGTGTTGCTCGTGATTATTCGTGTGTTGATGCAGTTTCAAACTACGCTTGGAAGCTTCTGTATTATTATATTTTCTCAGTTTTCTGTCGTGGCACGAGAAAAATCTCGCTTCTCTATTGTTTATCCGAACCCTCCTCTGTTGCGTTCATTATTTCATCGTTGAGAAAACGAATTACATCGATTTCTTTCGTAGGGATCGTTTGCCTCTTAACGAAGCGTTAACTTCCGTTTCGTTTGTTCACGAATTTCCGAAACGCGCTGTAATTTGCCGTGTAATCGAATTAGGGATGGTCTTTTGCCTATAACAAAAGAGAAATTGCGAAAAAGATCCCTTTTACCTGGAAAGAACTTTTTAAATGGTCCATTGATTAATGTACATATTTAGTTTCGTGGATTAATAATAGAAATTTATTTTATTTACTGATAAACGTTATATGAATGTGTTAAAGAATTTGAATTAAATTGGAAGAATTTTATTAGGAGTTATTTAAATATAGCCGAAAATAGTTTGACGTTCATTTGTCTGAGAAAGATGTTTCTGTCTGAGAAAGATGTCTGAGAAAGAGAAAGTGTTTCTTTTTTTTCAGAATTTAAGTTTTCTTAAGAGTCAAAAAAATGCTTCATATTTTTCAGATTATTTAAGTAGATACAAGCGTACAAATTTGCATTACAAGGAAAGTTAATAAAAATTTTATTGCTTTTTTGAATAGAATACGATTAATTTACATTTTTATCTATTATATCATAAACAAATATCTCTCGTTCGATTACATTAGAATGGCGATTATTATTTTTGGCATCGATCATGTGTAATTTTAAGTGAATGCTTAAATGTATTTGTTTATGTATTTTTTCTTTGTTATGAATCATGCAACATTTTATCAAAAGGAAGCTCAAGAGAACTTGAGTCATCAACTGAATAAAGGCTTTTCATTTTTCCATAATATTAACATTTTTTCATAAACCTTGCTTTCAAAACTCTGATTAATCAAGTGTTATGCAAATCGCTTCTCGCATCTAGGTACTGCTTAAAAATGAAAAAAAATGTTTAATTTAATTTTAATTGTAATTTAATTGTATCATATTCGGGTACGTATCAGTTCAAGAAATATATTATATTTAAAAAATTTGTTCCTAACCATGCTGCTTTTAATGCAACTTTTTTAAACGTAATATCCTTGGCAGTAATTTAATTATTTCGCTTGGAAAATTGTATTTGTTAATATTTTGTGGCTGATGCAAATTATTATTTTTCCTTTTTGTTTCTTCTTGCTCAGCTGCCATCGAACACAATGTCTATAGACAATAGAAATATAAAAAATGATAAATTAATTCTACAGAGAATAACAAGTATACAAGGGGAGAACATTATTTTCAAATGTAATATATTAATAAACAGAAAGAATATCTATATGAATAAATAAATGAATCGTGCCAAACAAAGGTTTATGAATTATAAATTAATATGAGCAATTTTGTGAATATTTCAAGCAAAGCTCTACAGTTTGAAATATACGAAATTTTCAAATAAATTCGGCACATAGGAATTTCATGGAAAAAAGAGAAATTCTATGCCGGAAACATCAATATCTATCGCATCTGCTGCCAAAAATTCGCGCGTATTACAATATATCCCATTATGTTCGCTCTTTCTGTTCCGTCCTTTCTTCTCTCATACGCTCACCTGTCGCGTTTCTATTAATTCCATTAAAATTTATATCATGTACATACAAAAAACATCTCTCCTTTCTCTGATACGATATATATAAAATGTACCTAATATATTTCAGTTGATTTGTGTAAAGAAGATGGTATGTAAAGGCTATTTAGATTTATTTCAATTTTTACTCTTTTGCATGTTTATTTATTTACCAATTTATTATTCACTTTTCCTTGTCACGTAACGGGAACCTATCGCGTTTTCAGAATCACTGACCACACGCGAGTCTGTTGAATGTTTCAAATATTAAAATTTAAGCGATATATTTTAGTCGATAATCACTTTCAGCTTCCAATGATACCACACACACATACGCACACACACAACATACAACATACAAACAAACAAACATGGAATTTGAGATCGATATCGACTACTTTTTTTCTCAATTTTCGCGACATATTTGTCCAGATATGATTTCGTTGTGTTAAATAACTCGATCGTCGAGGATATAATAAATCGACAAAATTTACTCTATACGCTTTTTAGCAATTTAAGCTTCGAAGCAATTTGCATTATTAATGAAATATGTTGCTGTAAAATGATTGCAAGTGATTAAAACACGTGACTGTTGTAAAATATATGTTCGTAGAATAGGCACGCTGGTTTTGTTTAAAAACAGTATTTACGAAAGCAAGACGCGATCATTGGCAATTCTATACGTAGTATAATACACCCTGTATAACGCGGGGAGGGGTGGGATATTCGCGATAATTCGCGGAAAGGCTCGTTTATTCGACGTATAATACTTATTGCTCTTTTTTCTATGTATGTATCTATATTGTTGTGTTTTTATTCTATATTGCACTTATATTAAGCTTCGTTTTACCACTTGGATCGTCAAAAATAATAATGATCTGCGCTATGCAATGTATTTCTACCGCGTCACACATTATTGTGCATGAATTCTAATTGAGTGTATGCGGTGTCTTTGTGCAAAATATATGTGCGACGCTTTCACGTACAGGGTGTTGAGAAAGTCGAGGATATTTCATAAAAGTTGTTTGATCGTTTGTATATCGTGTCTTGGCATTTTTGGATTGTGATTTGTTAGAAATAAAAGTGGGTAGAGAAATTTTTTTAAACGCGTACAATTGTGTTATTTTTGTCTTTCACATTTACGCGCTTCATGTGAGTAATCTATTAGCAATTTGTATCGCTTCGATGCTTAAGTGGAGATCACTTAATCATGTTCGATGAAGTTAAAGTTGCAATATCGCTTGATAGCTACCTATAAGCTTGTATATGAATTATTTATTTCGTTTCATTGGTTTCGATCAATTTTCAGTTCCTTTTCTCAGTTTCCTGAGTATTTTATTATTCTTTTAGATATATGATACGTTGGGCTTTGATAAACGTAAACAATTCTAGAACATTGTAATCTATGTCCTTAAGAGAAACCTGCGTATGTAACAATTGTATTGTTTTAATGAATTTCAAACGTTGAAAAGGAAAATATGTTTCGATGTTAGAAATCGATATAATATCACCACCTTTAGATATTGCATAATCATTACACGGATTGAGATATAAAAAAAAGTTTGAGTTTAACAGTTACAGATGAAAAATTCGTAAGTTTCAGGTAATGTTACACTACATGTTAATCTTAACAAGTATTCTTGATATTATTGACATCCTGTACGCACAATATGAACCGACACAACAGTGGTGGTAACAACTCTGCTTTAAACATAAATACCTTAAAAAAGAACATTTTTCACATTCCGATATTTCAGTTCTATAACTCTATATGATATTAAAATACCTATTACAAAATAAAAATATTCCGATTTTATTCATATTACAATATAATTTAATAGCGATGGATAGTAAATAATTAATTACATTATTAGTACCTATGTATAAAATATTACAAGCGCACTGCAATTGAATTGTTTCTATTACTAAATATGTATACTTGCTATTATCTTTATTAAAACCTATAATTACAGAATATAAGAGCCATGGGAACAGTGGATACCAAAACACATTTCTAGGTGACTTTTGGACTTTTATTACATTATTATTGCTCACTATCATTGTTACTAATATTTAATTACATTACATAATGTTATTACTAATATTATAAACTAATATCTATTAACAACTATTTTTATTACGTTATCATTATTTCCTATGGGGAACAGATAAAAAATACAAGAAAAGGATTTCATTTACGTATCCTTGCCTTTAAAAGAAATTTGTATTCTATAGAAAATATACGTAAGTAAGAACTTCCCTATTTCTTTTCTCATTAATTTGTAATTTATTGACCAAAATTTATATGTAGTCGCAAATAGCCGATAAAAAAAAAAAAAACTTGAACGTGTAGTGGTATTTGTAAAACGATGCACAATTGTAATATCCTTTCGAGGCATTTGAAGCAGAGTCGTTTCACCGATTCGGTGCACAGTGTACGTCTCGCCATTTTATTTTCGCGTCAGCTTGCAAAGCAAAGAAACGAACGCGTTCGCGGGGAACGAGAATTTACGCTCGTCGGCTGTCACGGTCCTCGCTCGAATATTTCCGTTGTCGTTTTCCTTTCTGTCTCGTGCGATTGTTTCCTGAATCTTGATAGAACGTTTCATTGTCCATGCTAAACATTTACAGCTTTCACGCTGGCAAATAGGATTGAATACTAAAACACACCGAGACACGACGGTACTTTCTCACCTTTTTCATCTGACGTCTTTTCCCAATGAATTTCCTTTTCCTGGTTTCTTCGGACTTCTTTCATTTGCTCACTTTTCTTTCGTCTTTCTATCACTTTACTTTCACGTATGTTTGATTCGTCGACTTGATTGGAAAGTTATAACACATCGATTTATGCGAACTGAACTATCGAGTGCAGCGTTTCGATTACTTTTAAATTAGATTAGAATAAGTTTGTGAGAAATTTTTGTTAGGTTCTTCCATAATAAATATCGTTTATCGGGATTGACAATATCGATAAGTATAAAGTGATTGAAATTATTCAATCAAACTAAGAACCATCCGAATCGATACACCCAAATCGAACCTCTTTGTTAATAGTTTTCAAATTATCGAAATTATTCGAAAATCAAATTATCGTCAAGAGCTTCGTAAACTCACGATCGATTCATCCTGAATGCTAAAACTTTCTTCATAAAGATTTCGCGAGTTGACAAGTTATGTCTATTACGGAAGTTTTATGAATTTTTATCCTGTGATATTCTTCCAAAACCCTCCATAAGTGCTTAACGCGTAGAGGCTAAGGAAAAATGACGTTAATGCGTAGTTATATTGCCGGCTCCGAGAGCAGATTTGAAAACCGATGCTGACCTACTTTCGTTCCTGTACGGAAAAAATTCGATAAGTCTGAAAAGGAGAGGAACGGTTTCATCGTCCGTGGCTCTTGTTTTTTCTTCCCGGTACGGTAAACAATTCGTTTTCCAACTTTTTCTCCCCTTGTGGAAACGTACAACGATTACAGTTCCACATGATGCGACGAATGTTGGGAAAAAGAATTTCAAACGAGTCTCTCAACCTCTTGTTAATTAATTTCTGAAAGTTTAAAAGTTACCCCATTTCCCACATTCCTTTCTTGTTTTCATTTTAATGCAGATGCAATTAGATTGCTGTTAGATTAGTTTTTTTTTTATTTGGATAAATCGTTTTCCGATTTATTTTTAAAGTTTTATTAATTTTTAATTGACCTTTCTTCAGCCGAGGAAATAGTTTAATGAGATTGATATTTGTGCTTCCGCAGTATTTTTTCGTAATTTATTCTATAAAATTGATAAATGTCTGGTACCTAACGCGTAAAATAACACACACATATATTCATATTATCATTAATATTATGTATACATATAATATCTTTTCATTTTTATTCAAATTGACGAATGTAGTGTCAATAATTTTCCATTATTTCCTCTTAATACCATTTTATCCACATAAACAATTTCATGACTGATTTACGAAATATTTTATTCGACTTACAAAGAAGATTGGGAACAAGCTGATACCGCGTGGATTTCAAATGGAGATCGGGTCTTTTTAGAATAATATTTCCACATTTTGTCAACCTAGCAATCTCATCAGGAGTTCTGTACGCTATCAATACGAATCTCGAAGCAGAATAGTACCGTGTGATTAATCTGATAAAAACTGAAATTGCGAGAGAACTGCTACATTCGAGTCGATGTACGTATGCTCGGTTTCTTTTGTAACTACTACTTGATGAGATATAAAGCGAATCATGCATTTGGTCAAACTATAGAGAAGATTCACACGTTCTCTGTGGTCTCTATACACGTAGTAATTAATTTATTATTTCAATCCATGTTAACACAATGTCATTCGTCACGATCTCTTTTCACTGAAAAACATCCTCCATAGTAAATGTGTCTCGTTCAAAGCTATTGACAAAGTCTGCATCTTATTCCAATCATTTGTGTATCTAACCATTATATTATCATACCTATAGAATGTTTGTTCTTAAGAGAGATTAATCGAAGTAAATACAAGAAATTCCCCTTTTCTCGGAGTCATCAAACTTACGTAGTTGAAAGAAGTAATGTATCCGGAATAGCTGCAATATAGTAACA
Organism: Bombus soroeensis; assembly: GCA_014737365.1. Classification (NCBI taxonomy): domain Eukaryota; kingdom Metazoa; phylum Arthropoda; class Insecta; order Hymenoptera; family Apidae; genus Bombus; species Bombus soroeensis. The sequence continues at coordinate 2,711,916 of JACXIL010000218.1, read as the reverse complement.
CATTCCGTACATGGCTCACAGATGACCTATATCGAACCTTCTGCTCATCAATCTTTAAGCCATTTAATATTCTAACAATAAAGACAAGCAAAATCATAAAATCACTTCAGTCATAACATCTGTTTGATGACTATGTAAAATTGGTGCAACACGAAATATGTTAACAATCTGTTCCGAATGTATGATGAAAACCCAGGTGCAGATTTCTGCCAATACCTATGGATGCTATCTATATGGATACTATCCGTCCATTATTAACGAAAATCCTGAATAATATCGCGACAGCCGAACGAGCTTAAATTTTCAGTGCACAGATATACCGCCGTTGGCGAATTAGGGAGCTTTTCAGATGGATCCGTGTTCGGGGCCGAGCTGTGGCGCTCGCTAGTAGGGATAGTGCATGTTGTGTTCGACGTGTGTTGTAATGGGAGGGCACCGGGGGTTCAGTCTCTGATGATCCAGGTGGCAAAGAAGGCGAGCGTACTGAAGAGGCGAAAATCGAGGAACCGGATGGACGTTCAACAACAGCAACAGTTACCGCCGGTTACGATATCCGGTGGTGTGTCCAGTGGCGGTGCTACTGGCGACACCGCTGTTCAGAATGACAACCAACGGATGGAGAACGAGGGCGACGTAATCTTTTACATGGAGGAACCGAAGGCTGGTACACCTAATCGTGCTAGACGCGACAACCGGTGAGTCGAGGCATCGATTGTTCTTTTTTGTTAATTTAGTAAAGCTGACGAATGTTGCTGGTAGAAGAGGTAGATTAACATGTTAAGCGCCGTATCGGTCATCGGTAACCGATAGTATACTTTAGTAATTGGTTGGTAAACATTTTGCTTGGAATTCTTTTCCGGTAATATTTGCATAATGTACGATAAATTTATTTTAAAGTAGAAAAATCTGTTCATAAATGTTAATCCAAACCAGTAAATCTTGATAACAAGATAGAAAATCTACGATCATGACATTGATAATTCAATATGTCATAATTTTAGATTTTTCATCTTATTAGATCAATGCCAATCTTTGATTAATTCCTTTTATAGGGACAGTTGATTGTACACGTGAAGAGTACGCAATTTTGTACGTAATTTTTGCAACTGATTTTAAAATCAACAAAAAACCTCATCTTAAGTCAATAAATAAGATTTGACTCGTTAAAGTTAAAAATAATATTTCACTTCCTTTAAATTCATTACTCTGCCACTGTGTATATTTGAATAATTCGAATAAAATAATCCGGATAATGAATTGATCCCTGAAAATAGGAATTCACTAACTCACTGCTTCATTAACAATTTTACATTCCAATAATATGAATTACCGTTCGAACAAACAGATGTGAGTTCTATCCAATTCATTTACATAGAAACTTTTATTTTCAATTTGCATCTTTCTATTAGAATTTCTATCGATTTAATGATAGTATTAAATTGATGAGCAATTTCAGGTTTCACTAAAATGCTTTATTTGACAAAGATTTAAAGAAATTTACAAACTACGAATTTAGATTACGAAATTTAGATTACATTAGCTGCTTAGTAATCTGACAATATTAATTAATTATTTTTTCTTTATTCTTTATACTTCTTTATTTGTATACATTATTCGACTTTGAATACATCTTTATTACCTAGCTAACAATATTTTACTTAGATTAATTTTTTGTCTAAGTAAAAATTTTTTGTGTTCAAATTAAGTAGAATAAGATAGGACAAAATGGCATAATATAAAAGGAATTTGTAGGTTTGCACCAATTAATATTTGATAAATAATCTTCGGGTTATCGCGGTTATTAAAATTTCAGTTTGAGTAATAATGAGGTTATTTTCTATTTTTCATAGTGAAATATTTTTACTGGCCACTTTTAATTTCGGATTAAATAATTTGGAATGTCGTACACAGAATCCAATCGATCTACAGATTAGACATAAATAGCTTTTGTAGTATATGAGGAAATTAAACAAAAATCACATTTTATTCAACGTTTTATGACGCAGACCATCGATGCGGACGTTTGATTCAAAACTTGGAGCCACGGTTCCATAACTTTCAATATTATTCAGTTCTCAAATAAACTTGCAAATTGAGTTCTATAGTCTGCGCTTGGAAATGAGGTCTCGCGAACTTATTGAATTTTTAAATAAGCCTCTGGAATATCCAATTTTGAAATGACCAGTGAATCGACAAGATGCAAGCTATAGATAATGAATTTTTCTTTCATAGCTCTATCATTTTAACGAGGCGGGCAAAAAATGCTTAATGTAAATGCGACTTTAATAAAAATATTTGTTCCTACCATCAAGAACGTTTGATTATATAATCGTCTTTATTTTAATATTCTAGTTATCTTTGTAAAATTAATCGAGCGACTTTGCTTCGAGACGATACGTCGAGACATTGTTCTTATTTAATTGAGTTTCAGATTATGGTGGATTTTCTTTGCTAACTATGGTATTGTTGCATTGTAACGAGGAATAATGATATTATCCCCTTACTACGTTCATACGAAATCTCGTAATATTTTCTTTTTGCGGAACGAAACATGAAACGTTGATGTGAAAATGAAAAGAGTAATCTAAGCAGTAATCTAGTTACTTAGTTTCGAAATTCGCTCCAGAGAGAAGCTTAGAAGCCGACTGATATAACAATTCCTACGATTTAATATTTAAAAATTTATACATGCATTTAAAATATATTTGAAACAAAATCTTCTAAATAAATTCTCCTTATAAACCCTCCGCTACTTTCTCTAACAATAATCTTCTAGCTGCACGTACATTTCTTTTTTTTTTTTCTTATATTGATTCGCCGACTTTAGACAATAGATAACTGATGCGAAAAGATTTCATTTGCTCGAGCATCAAACGCCGGTAAAATGGAGCATGTGAAGTGTGCGTAAGGGTCGGGAACGGAGAAAATCTTTGGAAATTTCGCGAGGAAATAATGGCTGGTTCGGGAAAGTTGGCGTGACAGGAAACGTCAACCGGCTGAAGGGCACTTTCTCTGGAGCGGTTTTGAACGTCGAACGAACTAGTTCTTGAGTTTGGTAGTGTGAGTAGCGTATTTCCGGTTGGCAGGGGAAGCCTCTTCACCTCACAGACGAGCTCCGTCACGGAGGCTACCAGCGATGAAATTGACATTGATATCGAGGAACCGCAGAGAGTCACCACGTAAGTACGATTTTCTTTCTGTCATCTTGCTGGATTTTCGTATGAAGATACGAGGAAAAGTATCTTAACCGAGAGATGGAGGCAAACTACAACAACGTTGTGATTTTGTCCTATGGAAATGTCTTTTGTAATTTACTTGACTTCCTTTGATTGAGTCGATTGGTTAAATCGGATTTGTAGAGTTGATTGGATAAATCGAGATATGGATAACTCTTTTGATTCGTATGTATGTAACGTTGTTGTAACGTCTACGAAGTATTTTTTGAAGAATGAAAGAAATTTGTAAGTACATATATGCTAATGTACGAAACAGTAATTTGATATTGAACAAATTTATGCCTGTATTTCGTAGAGACTTAAACGAGACAATGAATAATTGTTGACTTGAATAATTCACAATGGATAAATATTGGACAATGGATAATTCAGAGTTTATCAAATGGTATCTAGTATTACAGAAATCTATGAATAATTCGTAGGATGAATAAAAAGGTTTTTTTATTAACTGTCGCTCAATTCTGATATCATTTAGAGTCGACAAAGTATATAGCACATATGTAAAAAAAGGAAACAAAATTTGAATTTTAATAATATATGTTTAGAACACGCGTGGAATAAAACAAACATTCCTTAACAAATTTTCATCCAAATGTCATTAAAATTAATTATTAGACGATCCAGATACAAAAAACATGTGTCATCATGTCGAAGTGAAATCGTCGAGAGACTTTTTCCCACACTAAAATTATCTAGTAGAAATTTCATTAATCTCCAAAATATTCACAATTACAAAAAGAAAAAAAAAAGGTAATATTTTTGTCGACGTTTAAATGGAACTGCCTTGAAAAGACTGGCAACGATAGTATCGTTCGACTATTTTTCGTTTGCACGTCGGGTCTGATAACAGCAAGCAAAATCAAGGCATGGGCAAGAATAGAGGAAGCCTACATCTTCATGCAAATTACTCTCATTTTGCATGCGGAATCGATATTAACCGGAGAATTTTCGTCCAGCACGTATGGTTTCTGTAATACATGCTGGAAACAGCTCGAAACGGCACCGTACAGTGTGCATCCGATTCAACGATTCGGATCTCGTTAATGTTAAACGTGCCGCGATTCATGGTCTTTCTGCTATTCGATCGATCTCGAGAACCGCTGCAAAGCAAGTACGTAAAGCGTGCGGCGAACAGAAATTTAAATGTGCTCAAGAATCACTGTTGAATGCAAGCAGCAATTATTGAGTGTAACAACGACTCGTTTTGTGGGGGTAAAGAGAATTTGTACCATACACGTATTTCTTTCTAATATCTCAATCTCGAACTTTGTATTAGGTTGTCGCAAAAGTTTCTTTCGTTTTGTAAATAAATACCAGATGCACAACACTTTTGGTTTTATTATTTTATCGAATTAGGTATAATTCATTTAATTCTATCGGAACGAAATAAAACAAAAAGTGTGTGCATCTATTATTTCCTTACAAAACAGAAGAAACTTTTGCGACAACCTAATATTAATATGCTACTTATTTAAAACAATTTTTTTAAAACTATCCTTTTAAAGATTCTTGCGCCGATTCATTAAGAATAATTGTGCTAACGAAATATTTCATCCGCAGTATCTTCTCAATCAATTTATGGCATTGAATCTTATTTTTTAACGTTGTGATCACGAAAGGAATATCAAAGACTTGCTTAATATCTTGTTTGTTACTATTTCTATAGTCTGTCGTTAATTATAGATCATACAAATTCTTTTCGTGCGTCCGATTTAAACATTGAGCTTTCATGAACCGTCTCTTGTTTTAATTTCTAATATTTTTCGCGCATTTTGATGACATTTTCCTCGAAAAGCTACTACCAACAATTATCCTCCCCTGGCCTTGTGCAGGAAGTATTTTTTCAAAATTTTCCTCAAAGTGTTATTATCGAAAATTATCGCCGTGGGCAAACCAACAGCAAAGTTGGTAATATGTTAGGAAAGCAAATTCCGAGCACGTGGCATTGACATTTCGAGGAAGTCTCCGTTCTCGAAAGCGGAATGGAGCGTTACCTTGCGGCGGCTCTCGTGAAAAGCTCCTCTTCTCTACTCGTCTGTTTCTTTCTCTTTTTCCCTCGCCCACTTCAAAAAGCACGGAACGTAAGTGCTTTTTTCACCGGTGCATTACTTCGCTTCATGGACGGCCTACATTCTTTGCAAGCCTGGCACTCGAACCTCCGACACAAAGACAAGTCGCGTTCGGAATTTTTCTTTTTCTCCCGTTCATCTCGCTGCCCCGCGACGCACATCCCTAACGTTTGATTCGCGAGTCGCATCTCTCTCTCTCTCTCTCTCTCTCTCTGTTTCCTTTTTTCTCTATTTTATTTTTTGCTTTTCTAGCGTTTCGGAGCTCGAGTTTTCCGCGTTTCACCGCTGAAACGTGAAATCGTTTGTGAAAATAAGCGGTCGGCGGCTAGCCAACCGTTTTGTCGAGCCACTCCAATTTTTCCTGTGAATTAGGAATTTTCGACTCGCGAATTGAGAATAGATAAGTCGAATGGTGAAATTTTGCCGGTGAGCAAACAAACATCTTCCGCTAGATTTGGATAAAGTGCTGAAAAATGCTCTCCATTTATGGAAATTGTTTAGAGAAAGGGTGTTTAGTATTTGAATTGAATAACCGGATCTTGTATATTATTTTTATCTGGGAATGTTACTGTAATTTTTCTGTAATTTGTCCATAAAATCAAATCTATAAAATCTATATAATCTTTGCAATGCAAACTTTGGCAAATGAAAAGTTGCGAGTAATGCGAGTCTTTATTGTATAGTATCACGATAAGAAAGCTGGTCAATCTTTGGAACAATTTCAGACTCATTTGAATATAATTTCTCATTACTACGTTTAATACCGAGAACGTAAAGTCACAAAACAAAGAATTTATTGTATTAATGTTTCATTTTCGAGTTTCTAGGAAAACATGCACACGTTCAAAAAATGGTAAAAATTGTAATTATTCAATTTTGCAGTTGCCCGAACAATTCAACATTTCTTTAAATATTATCTTGTTCTATTATAAATTTAAAATAATTCAAGATTTAAAAATAACACATCATAATACGTATTTCAGTCAATAGTTAACTAAATTAAATTTCTGTGTCCACATAATTTATAGAAATAAATTAATTGACTCGAGTAATTTAGCGTTATAACAATAAGAAGCAGTAAGAGCGTAAATTACTCATAAAATTCCATGACAGAACAAGGAACAACCAGCAAACATCGCATCGTTTCGCATAAACTCGTATCATCAATTGCGACACTAATAAACGTCGAAAGTGTGCCACTGACGAGATTGTTGGAATAACACGAGTCTTTTCTTAGTGGAATACATATGCATGTAAAATCCTCCCTGTTCCATTTATGTACGTCTCTCAATGAGAATACGTCTTTACTCGCGGTAAGACAGCATTGAATAGTAAACAACCGAAGGACAGCCACTTTTCTCGAGAATGTCCTTGTGAGATAGATAGCACGCGTATCATTTAAAATAGTCAGTAGAATCGTGAGCTGACAACGGAAAATATTTTCGATAAGCAAAGTTATATGAGTGTTGACAATCTATAGTCGGTGTTGGATAATAAAATAAATTCTCTACTTGTGCCAAGTTTCTCTTCTTTTTATCACTTTCAATCAAATTCTTTTGGACGGTTCTTATATTTTCCCTCCTATTTTTTCCGTTTTTGAATCGAATCTAACTCGATTTTTTTAAACTTCCAGTTTTTGTAAATAATAATTCGAGCAGAGGAATAAATTTTATTTCAATACGGAATAGTAAACGATTCATAAAGTAAACATAAGCTTATGTATAAGACAGATTTGTGTAAACGGAAGCGAAGAAATATTAATTGTGATGCGAATGGTGAATCGTTATGTAACGTATGTATATGTATATTGGAAAATTCGTTTGTTACCAGTGTGAGTAAATTGACCGAAAATAGAATCATTATAATTTTCAGGCTGACGGAAGCACATCGAAACGCCATAAGGGCGATCAGGAAGATTAAGTACTTCGTGGCCAGGAGGAAGTTCCAGCAAGCACGGAAACCGTACGACGTGCGCGATGTGATCGAACAGTATAGTCAAGGTCACTTGAACATGATGGTTCGGATTAAGGTAAGTTTTTGTTGCTACTTTTTTCGTATTATTATGACACGACTGTATAGGAGTTAGTTGCTGATAGACAGAAATAGTTTGAAATATAGAAATTAATAATTACTACGATACAATATGATAGTACAGGGATAAGCAAATAAAATAAACTTTAGATATATCTATAGATTGTGTAACTTCCAAATTACATATACCTTTAATTACAACTATGTTCTATAATTAACTTAAAAAGTTACTACTGCAGCAACATTGTTAACAAATTAAGGTTTTTGGGTGAAACAATTGCCTTTGGACAGATTGTCCACATTGTAGTTTCAAATCATATTGTTCTACTTGAACTATAGTTCTGGAACATTATCAGAGAACTCAATTCGCAAGTTGCACATTTGTCATGCTAACTTCCTTCCTTGAATTTATGAAACGTCAAGTTACCGTTGCGAGATCCAAAAACTGTACACTAGAAAACAGAAAAGTAAAAAATCATGTAACTTCCTAGCTGAAATTTTCACGAAACATTCTTCCTTATGGCATTCTGAACAAGAAACAGTGCCTTAGACTTTCATCTTTTCGTTTTACGAACCCTATTGCAAAGAAGAGAAAGATTTCAAGAAGGAATTTTGATTAAGGGAAAAGCTGAATCCTTTAAGAGACTCGCAAAGCTCGCAAGTTCTATCGCTAATGCGAATATTAATGTTTACTTGTGTACACACGCAGGTCAAATATTTGAGCAAAGCAGGAAAGATATAAAAGATGGACGAAAATATCTTTCATGTTCAAATGTAAATCTTCGTAGGTAATTTTCGAAAAAATTGCTAAGAGGCCGAAGGAAACTTTTATATTTACGAACAGCAGGAAAGTTCCGTCATTACACGAACGAATAAAAGCACAAGAGTTATGAATAGAAAAAGAGAAACGAAAAGATCACATAATATCGCGCATCAATATGTTTTATTCGAAAAGCATTTTTTCCTAACATGTTAGTTTCCAATTAAATTATTTCTATTTTAGATATAAATTTCTCCCGCTATTTTGTAGCCTTAAAGCGTCAATCTTAATATTTAAAAAATCACCAGAAAAAAGAAAATAACAGAAACAGTGACATTCGAAAATCAACACATCAGAAGTTGTATCATTTTCGATTTTTAACTGAAGGATAACACTGATAAAGATGCGAATATAATTTCTTTCTTCGTTGATCGTACATCAATTTCACACATAATCAAATTTATATTCGTTAACTATCAAAAAGACGAATATTTCGAAAATTAGAATGTATTACATTTCTCTAGTAAACTAATTAATGAGCAAAAAAAAAAAAAGATTGAAAAAGTAACAAAAAAGGACACGTTAATAATATCGGATCGTATCGACGCTTATTGAAAATTCTCTTTATCGCCATCTGCGCGAATACTCGTCGATTCTCCGTTAAATGCAAAAATAAAAAAAGAAAAAATAACGGAAAAGGACAAATAGCAAGGAGAATAAAAAAAAAAGAAAAATCGGTCATCGAGGCGAGTAGCGTTTAGTATTTCGCGATAGAACGTGCTGTGAGCTGGGCTGAGAGACAATGGCAGCTGTTACGTCGCGTATCATTTCTCATCGGAGAAGTGCAGATTTCGCGTTGTCGACAATTATTACGTCTCTGCCAATCGCTGCGGGCGAATAAAGCCAATGTCAGACCACGGGACAACAGAGTTGTCAATAGAAGGAACGACAGGTCTAGGTTAGGTGATCGGCTGTCGACATAATAGCGTAACCAATTGGAATTGTATCGAGGATACTCGTGTGCTTGAACTTTGCCATGTTTTAAGGGATAACCCTTCATTAATAGAAAGTGAAAATCGTTTCTCTTTAATATGACTTTATTTCGTTATGCTTGCGAATATTTTCTTCGAGAATTGGGCCAATATAACGTTGATATATTAAATTGATATATTGATATATTATGAGAAGATGGTTGCTATTAGGATGCTATAAAATGAATTGAACTGTTGTACGAATTATGGTTAAAACGGATGCGTTTTAAGTTTAGTTCTTGAAATGTTGCATGGCAAGTATCTTCTAAAATTCCGCTTTGAAGAATTCGGCAAATGTTCTTCTTAATAAAAAAAAAAAAAATGATATCGCACCAAGTTTTATTTGATTAAATTATTTGTATAATATTTTATTAATTAATTATACGATATTAATTTATTAAATTTATTTGAGATATCGATTATCTATTCCAAGTATAATACACTTCCACTATCATTTATTCTGCTCTTTACAAGTTTTGCGACAACAAGGACTTCAATATTTTAGATTATTCTAGAGGCTTGCATGAAATATTCAGAGGATTTCATTGCCAGGAAATTTCGAGAAGCTTCTCGGAAAGGATTTGTGAAGTTACTCTACGGAAGTTCACTGCAAATAAAAGATTTTTTACCAACAATATATTAGCGACTTCGAAATGCGTAAAAAATTTGTATTCTATTTACATACATATGGAACAACGATTAAGATTATTCATTTATTTACTAAACATAACTTGCATATTAAATATATCGCAATCTTCTCGAAAGCGATGCAAAATTAAAAATACATATAATATATGGTCTATTTTCATTTCTATTCATTTAATGCAGAAAAATCTTTTATTTTACATTTTTTTATGGAAACGATCGATATTACAAGGTAAACTGGTTTTCATTGTCATTAATTAGGTTGTCATTTATTTCTATCTATTTATTATTTATTTCAATTTTTAATTCTTACTAATGAATAAAAAATTGTATGAGCTGTATGCGAATAAAGAATAAATCAGCTGTACTGCGCCACTGATATTATTAATATGAACAGCGATAAAGAAGGATATTTCTGTAACTCAATAGTGTGTCCCAAATCATTGCGCAATGAAGATAGACTTATAGCCGAAAACGAATTCGTAGAACAACGTTTCCTGCGACGGAAACGCGAGTTAAAGCCTATCTTAAGAAACGCAATTTCAAAGCGCTCGCCTAAGTCGCTACAGTGCAATCATTTCGACATTTGTCTAACAATCGCAAAGCAATCGCTGAACACAAGTAAACGAAATTAGTGAACGAATTCTTTACAATAACGATAGTTAATAATGAACAAATTGGAGCAATTAATGGACTATTCAAGAAAGTGCAAAAGGTTTCATCCCGATAGCTCAATCCAATACTGAGTAATCGATAAACATACGTAAAAATTGGATTTTTGCAAAAGAAAAACTGGTCGACAAAAGATAAATGCAAAAATTATTTTAACTGAACCAGCCGGGAGATATGTCCTATAAGATGCAAAAAGAATGATTGCGCTTGGTTAAGCCATTTTGCAGAAATAGACGAACATACATAAAAAACAAATATATGTGGAATTGAGATACCTTCTTTCTGTTCCGAAATCGGTATAAATCGGTATAAAAAATGATGCATACATTATTCGATAAATGTGCATTGTCTCTCAGTATTCTATAAAAATAAATTACGTTAAATTTCTTCTCAAACATCGTTACGAGCTTTCCGAATAAATCAATATGTTCTCACATATTTGAAAATTTCATTATTAAGCCATTCTTCACGCGAAAACTAATATTTCCTCGTGATTAATTAATGCAGAAAATTTAACGAAGCCAACGAAATTCATTACTATAGAACCCACGCTTGTTATCTACGAAAAAGGATATCTACAATTTGTCCTGATTTTCCTAGCGTTGAAACGAGTCGAAAATGCTGAATAACAAACTCATCCGGAAATGATGTGGAACACTGTGATTATTCAAAGCGAATCATCGATCATATTGATCCAGCTTACGCGAACGAGGCATCCTTTGTTCGAGCGAGAACCAGGTTTTGTTATATATTCGGAAAATCGATAGTATTCTTAAGCCTTCACGGTATCACGCTAAGATGGCGTTTCCTTATTCTCATACATAATTCTCAACATTATGGTAGTTGTACGAACATTGATTTGTTATATCGTTATAATAGGCAGATAATATTTCGTTGTTTTTGCAATTTTTGAGATCTTCAATAGCATGCCGAGATACGATGAACCTCGATATGTTATATTATTAATTTGGATTGATATTAGTTCGGATTAAATTCTCGTAATTATTCTTTATGAATCTCTGACTTTGTGCAATTTGCATATAATATACCTACAGTATTTCTGATAACAAAAATAGAAGATAACCAACATTCTTTGATTTATTAATTATTCATACTTAAATTATAAATGATTGATGTTATTGATAATAAATATCTAGTGATATCGATAAAAATAATTTAATACAAATCTAGCACAGTCCAATATAAAACTGATCAATAATCAAAGAAACGTAATAACTTTACGAAAGTCTAAAACGACAGTTTTGTATCTTTGAATAATTATAAACATTTTAGATCTTGATATTATGTAAAAAGGCAGTAACATATAATATTCTCCTTAAAGAAGCTAGTGATGTATTTTTTGCCTTTAAACGAAACGCATTAAACTGTGCAAATGAGTGTGAATTTGCAACAAATTGCTTGTTTAATAGATACTGGTTTCTTTTGTCATAGTAACTTTTGTAGTAACTGCAAACTGTGCACGCTTCATTCGTATTATTTTTTCACTCGATGACCCCATAATCTTCACTAATATGTATATAATATTATACAATATATTTATTAACCTGAAGAAAGTATTACTTCATAATTTCTCCCAATCTCTATGCCAACATTAATTTATCACCAGCATCAAGCAAGTCGGCGTTATTTGCCGTTGCTCGCTACTCGTGAAATACGATTAATTAATAAGGCTAATTAAACATTTCTACAACACAATCAATTTCGTTCGCTCGATAATGTGCGTATGAACATCGAATGTTGTTTTTCGATCCAGGATAATGAACGGATAATGCAATATTCACATTCGAAAATCCAATTATACCTTTGATGTATATGTATGTATGTATGTATGTATGTATGTATGTATGTATATATATGTCTGTGCGTGCGTGTATATGTATACATAATACGATGTACTTGAGTACGGTGCCTGGCAAAATGTCGGTCTCTGAGCGAGCACGGCTCTGCGTGCGTATAATTGTATATTAAGTTTGAGTGAAAATTCGACCCACGAATAGGAAAACGCGAGTTAATTACATACTCTGATAATAGAAAGAGAATTATGAGACATATGAATACAAGAATTATAAATACGAACATATCATTTTCAACAAGTAAACTGTTATTGATCAGAAAGAAAAATGACTATAACCGTCATAGTTATATTATAAGTAAGTTACATTACAGGTTAGATATAAGTAAAATGAGGCTGCATTATTTCTTTTAAATTCCTCTTACTTGACACTGCACAGAGTATCGCATTTAGAATGAATAACTAAATTATTTCAAGTGATATTAAGTGATTAAAACAAAGTATCACGTATAACTCCGAAAACATGTCAATAACTAAACTGTGGATATTTATACAAATGAATATTTTTATAAATGCTATTAAAAAAATAGAACTTAAGCAGAAAGTATTCTCTATTAAATGTTATAACGAGCGTTCTAGTTTCAGAGTATTCTATCTTATGTGCATTCTGTACATTTCTGTATTTTCAAAATCCTCATAAGTGTATAGAAATCCGCAAGTTTATTAACGACTCTTACGTCTTTTTATTTAATTACATACGTCTCTTGTATTAAGTTTAAAATCTTCACGTTTATCAATATTTACGTTATAAAATTCGAAAGAAACAACTCGCTTGTTCCCAATTTTATACCACATTACACCGTTAAGCGTTTAACCTGCGCGTTTTCACAGGAATTGCAGAGGAGGTTGGACCAGACCCTGGGCAAACCAGGCAGCTACCTAGCAGGAATCGACCGAGCAGGCAACGTGAAACCGATGACTATAGGTGCACGTTTATACAGGGTCGAACAGCAGGTGAGTTCCGTCGTGACCCTTTTTCCGGCTCCATTACGTCCTTAATACTGATTTCCCCTTATCTTTTTTGAGAAGGAAAAAATTTTGTCAGTCTTTCACCGTATATCTCCTTTCACTGTAGGATTGCAGGTGAACAGATGTAACGAGAGATATAATTTTCAATTTGTTGGGTGCTTGCGCAGCATCGTGCTGAGGCACTCGAGTTCAGTTCGACCGGATTAACACGGATAATTGCATCGTAATAATATAATGCGATAACAGGGGTTTCAAAGTTGACGAATTCGAGAAAGATGTAATTCGAGTATCATTAAATGGAAGTTGAAATTTTCATTGTTCTTTTCCCTTCCTCTTTTAAAGATTGTTCGAGGGAAGCTTTAAAATTAATAACGATTTTCGTTATAACTTTTGGATTGAACCATCTTCTCCTTGTATTTTTCTACGAAATCTAAGAATCATGTTATTAATCGTCTCCTTTGATTAAATCTGTCATAACATTCTCCGTAATAAATGGTATTTAACCGAATCTAAAATCATCGATCGATTCCTTCTCAGAATTCCTACCTCGTTCCACGATTTAAAAATAAGGAGAAACAAAATATAAAGCAAAGAATATAAAAATATAAAACATCCCTTTATAAGTGAAAATGAATGTAAGCACACAAACCGTTTTCTTACCTATTCTTCGTCTCGACAAACTCGATCTATTAATCTTCTCTCCTTGATCTCTGAAATGAAATTAAACAAAAAGAAATAAAAAAGGAAAAAGAAGGAAGAAAAATAGAAAGCCCAAAGGAAACTATCTCAGCTCGAAAGGCAGAGATTTTTCTATCCAAAGCGCCGCAGTGAGAAGATTGATTCTTATATGGAAACCATTTCTGTCCGCAGTTGTCCGTGATAGACAAGAAATTGGACCAGCTGGTCTACGTGCTGAACGCAGTGGCACAAAAGCAACAAATACCTCTGAGGAGTATAGAGGACGACGTGTAACAGAAAGCCCCCGGCGAGCTCGTGCCATCTGTTTCGCGATCACTGGCAATCCCGTGGACTTTGCCCCGTGTTACCATAACCAGAGTCGCCTCGAACATGCTCAGCAAAAGCGGCTGAATCGATGTCTCCGATAGCCCTCGAGCACGGCACATATTTACTGATTCGTGAGACTTCTCGCGTCACGAACCGAGGTGGAGATATCGTTCAAAGGAAACTGCAGGCGCGGACAGTTTTATCGGATTATTCTCCCATTTGTTTTCTTTTTCTTCTTTCTTTTCCCGTCTTTTCTTACTATTGTCGCCGTTGATGAAAGGATATAAGAAGAAGTGACGAATCGCGAAGAATCGGAAAGATATCGATGTAAGTGATGAATCGCGGAAGAGTGGAGAAGTATCGAAATAAGTGATAAATCGCGTCAAGGATTTCGAAGACCACCAGAAGGAGTGACGAATTTGGGTAGATATTGGAAGAAGCGATGAATCGCGAAGGATTTGGAAGAGCATTGAAAGAAATGATGAATCGTAAAGAATTTGAAAAAAAGTATGGGAAAAAGCGATGAATGGCGTGGGTGAAAGGAAATGGTGAATGCATTCAAGGTAGCGAAGGTTTAAAGTAATTTCAGCAAAGAACCGCTGATAGAAATGAAAGCTGTGAAATAAATGAAAAACGAAAGATAGATTAATTGATTGATTGGCTAATTAAGACGCGATTCAAGAAGATACAGTGAATTAAAGAAGGAATGAATGTGTCATTAAACATTCAATTGGTAGTTGTAAAAACAGATTTGGATTTATTTTGGAAGTGATGTATGTTGATTGAGTAAGAGTAAATGAATAATCCGTTGCTTCTAATTGGAATATTATTGATATGAATCGTGGAAACATCAAGATAAATAAATACAATATAACGTGAACGTCAGAATTGTGATTGATTAAAATTACTTTGAAGATAAAATTAATAAAATTGAATAAGAGTATCTGCCCAAAAAGAAAAAAGGGAAATGAGATGCAATGATTAATAGAACGAAAGTACAATTTGTTTTATTTTTCGAATAAATCCGAAAACAAAGCACGTTTATGAAATAAAGATCGAAAAGAATATAGATGATATACTGAAGAGAAGTTACAATCGAATCAGTGAAGCTTTGATAACTCCATTACTTCAAACTCTAAAAATTGCTTTAATTTTCAATGACTCGTGACATGGACTGTAACTAAACGAATAGAGGTGAATCGCAGCAAAGCATTCACAAAATCAGAAGATCATACAAAACTCGTTTAGAACAAAAAGAAAAAGGGAAGAAGAAAGAACGTTAAAAACTCGGAAAAGAAGGGAAAAAAGGAATGGAAGATATCGTTTCCTTTAAACTTGTTCGCACCTCGTCGATAGACAAAAGAGAAAAAGAACACCAAAGATTCAAGGAACTCGCTTTCCCCAGCCCAGAGGACGCGCTTCTCCCGGAAGAAATCGGTTCACATTTAAAGGGATTGAAAATTGGTATGAGTCGACGGGAACGAAAGCTCATTGAAGATGGAAACGTCGTCACTTGGATACTTCCGCTACGCAGGATCAATAGTCCTCGGACAATAGCCTTCGCGAAACGATCACGCTAAACGCACAGAAACGATAATTCTCTTCGCACGAACGAGGAATGGTTGCCAAGCCGATAGAAGCGTTAGAAACGTTGGAAATGAGAAAATAAACGAAAAATTAAATAAAATAAAGAGAATTTAAAAAAAGAGATAAAAATAGAAAAAAAGTACAGAAGATTCTTCGTTGGTGTTAATGGAGATTTAATCGATTCACTACGTCGATCTTCGGCTGATCGGCGTTTCTTCGCGTCGCACGATGTAACCAAGAGATCGAAATTCCGAACGAGTCGGATTAATCGGATCTGCAGGTGAACATTGAAGAATTTATCGAAATATGTGTTTTATAAAGAAACGTGATAAGAAAGTTGGTAATCGGAGTAAGGGAAGTGTTAAAATAAGAAAACTGAAGATAGAAGAAGCTTCTTCAAAAGAGCTACGTGGGACGATACGCCGGAGAAACGTACACAAACGTATTGGGAACATCACTTGGGCCAACTAGGAATAATAGAGAGGAACAATAAGCAAATAAAGAGAAACTTCCTAGACAAGATATATCTCTATAAATAGGCTTATATACATATATTATATATATATATAGAATAATATACTTATTATTATATACATTGTGTGTTTGCGCGCGTGCATGTGTGCTTGTGTGTATATATATACACATACAGATACAACTTCTAGTCTCTGCTGGTAATAATGATCAATTATTAAGCCTTAAAATTAATCACGAACTTTACAAAACTTGTTGCTAGGCTAGTTAGAAGGAAATCGAGGTATAGCCGCGTGTACGCGTGGACGATAAACAGGAACACGCATTGTACAAAAACGCGATGTCGAGTTCTATACATACTTTTGCTCGAAACAAACATTTTTCTCCCTCCCTCTCGCTATCTCCTTCTTTCTCTTTATTTTTTCTCGATTTCTAACGCAAACTTTGCCGGACTACGCGAAAATGTTATACATGTATATATATCTATACTTTGAAATCGTTGAAATATCATCTTCTCCTAAATAATCTTTGATGCAAATGTAGAATTGGTAGCTATATAGGGTGTTCGTGGTTTTTAATTCACTCCGCAAGTTTTGTGCGAATATGTTTTAACGTAAAAACTATGCAGGAAATTACAAAGAAGATTATCTTTTATCATGAATTATCGTAAAATCTATTTAAATGTTATAGAAATTTAATGGTTTAATCATTTAAAATATTTATTTCGAATTGCTTTCCAACATTCATAGTCGTGATTTACTGACAAATATTTGGTTTTCACAGACTCAAACTGTAATAGAATGAAGTAAGCTTTTTCGGCACCATCTTATATACGAAAACTGTTCTGAAACATGACAGAAAATATGTAAGAGAGCGATATAAACTGATGGATATTTAAGTTTCTTAATTGCAACTTTCATTAAATCTTTTTGTCTCTGTTAAAGACATTAGAGAATTATTGCCTTATAAATCTCTGATTAAGAACGTCCAAATATCTAAAAAATTTTATTCGATACATTTTCTAACATATTTGTACAATCTCAGATATTTGTATCACGCCACGAATATCTTATATCGATGTTGCTCGTGAATGCATGAAAGATTGTGCATTTGAACGCAGGAGACGAAAGAATAGTAGTAGTGGAAATATTGCAGAAATAAAAATAAAAAGAGAAAGAGAAAAAGAAATTCGAATTATATTCTGCATGTATAAATACATTTATATTTTCTACGTAGGCTATCGAATATGGCATATAACGAATTGTAATGTTACTGACACCGTAAAATATTATATATAAATTCACGTCTAATTTCTAAGCGATTCTAGACGTGTGCGTGCGTACGTTTGCCGTACAACAAGAAGCATTTTTCTGTCTATTATTCATTTTTCAATGACCATTCGAGTGTAAAGGAACATAAAGGTTATATTTCATTTATGACTATAAAAATCCTGGGTTCATCATTTAAACAATAATTAGAACTCAAATAAGTTTCAAAAAGATGAAATAATTACAGAGCATCTCTTTTTTTGTACAGTACTTATCTTCGTTGCTCCTTTTTGCTATTTCTATTGCAATTTATCAATTAATTATAATAATAATAATTATTTTTTTTATTTGATATTTGATAAGTTTTTAAGTATTTGATAATATTTTTTATTTGATAAGTGTAATTTAAATCAAAAGTTCGGCTAACAAAATAAAGTGGCCTCGTTTCGCTTAAAAGTGATTAAAATATTGATTCCAACATAATAATAATTTATATCCTATAATTAAAAGAGAAGAAATCTTCATCAAAATCTTTGAGTTCAAGATTTCAAGCAATGTATCTATGTTCAAAGATACAGTAAATGAATCTGTGATAAATCAATTCTTTCATACTTGATCATTTCGGTTTGAATTTGATTAAACCAACAAGAAAGAAAGGATATCGTTATACATTCGAATGGTAAAACAAATCGAAATCTTCTGCGGATCGTTTTTTTGAGACGCACGTGTGCTTTGGAAATGCACGAAAATTTTTAAGTTTAATCGATCTCTGTGCGGGAAGGACCAGTTTCTTGATAACTAGGATTACGTACATAATCGGGCGAAATATTGCACTGAATATATCTATCGTCTTCACTATGTTATTATTAGAGTCTAACGTAACGCAATTCTGTATATATATATATAAATACATACATATGAATATCATATGAATATATAGCGAGAATAGAGAAACTTAAACGAAGCAGCTTTTTAGGAGTATTTTTGAATCGATTATCTTTTTAGTATCATTGAAAAATTTTCAAAGAAGGTAATTTCTCGAATGCTATTGGATATATAAAAAATTGTAGATGTAAAAATATTATTTCGGATGATAAAATTAATAGGATAACGAAGAAAATTGTAAGATATATGTTGTTAAAGAGTTTTCGTTCTTTTATAGTTGACTATCTAATTGTGATATATAAGTTGCCCAATTAAGACGAACATATTCTAGTCAATCGATTGTAAATGTACCATTAATAATTATTAAGTTATGTAATGCTTATTTTTATGATCATAATTCGATTTCTTGTCATTGTGGTAGATTTCTTGGTTTGTAACTAGCTTCAAAAACGTCGCTACACTTCGATGGAAATGGAAAAATACTCTGTAAAACGCGCTCCAACGTATTAAGATCGTACGATCTAAAGATTCTATGGTGCCTCTCACTCGACTAACTCCACTATAACGCAACTAATTAATAATATCAACGATAGAATTAGGTGTAAGATAGCGTTATAAATAACGTAGGCAATATCGTAGGACTATTAAACTATATTATAATGGCAATATATACATACATGTAGGTACGCTCCGAAGGTACAGCACGAATTTTTCAATTTCATAAGTCAAAGTCGCTCGACGTTAGTCTCTTTCGTCCCTGACAATGAAACGTTTCTCGTTGGATAAGTATATAAATAAGAATAAAGCAAGTTAATAATTCATAAATAAACATGTGTAAATAATAATTCACAGAAACAAGATTATGGGGAAGAAATGACAAAATTGTACGAAAGGAGTGTGAAGTTAAATCACGAAAGCAATTCTTAAATAGCAATATCGGTGTACGCAACAAGCTTCATGCTTTCATATGACGATGAAAAATATTTGAAAAAGACGTGTTATGCTGCAAAAGAATTGTTAAATATTGCAATTAAAAAAGTAATCAGAAATAGGGAGGTATGCATGCAATTCTTGTGTTTCATGGGTGGAATATTTTATGAAGAATACGCGAAAAAATTATTGTTTAAGAACATACAAATATCGTTCGAAAGTAACATTACTGCGAAAGTTTTGAGGATGCAACCTAATTTTTTATTCATGCAATATAAACAAAAAAATATTATGATAATAATACTCCCATACTACCCAGATTATTTTTTGCATTGATGACAATTCAACGAGAAACGTTTTTTAGAATCTTTTATGTCATTAATCCTAAAATCGAGTCGGTTCAATCGATCGTCTCAAGAGAACGTTTTAAGAGTTTATAAATATTAAAAATCACTCGATTATTATATTGCCGACCACAAGTAGAGACAATCAATAATGTGAATACGCGTGTAAAGAGTATATAAACATTAACGATTTCGTTTTCCGATAGAATCTCTTTGTGAACGATGATTAATAATCAATGTTGGAACACACGACTTTTCGATTCTATGAGAATACTCTGGGAACATTAATTATAAATTAACTAACTGATAATCTCGGGAGAACGGCGTGAAAGAATCGTGTTAAGTTTAAACCGAAAAGGTCATACTTGAAAATCGTTTCATAAGTGATGAATTTTAAGGGATAAAACTCGAGGTACGTTTTTGGATCATAATGATAACCCGTACTAGATAGGTACTGGGTAGATTCTTATTTGACATTGCAATAATTTCCAAATTGACCCATTGTAACTTGAGAAATCTGACAAACATGCAAAGATAATTTTTTATGTATATTTTTTTATTAAGCTTTTCCTTCTCTCTTTACTATAACGTAAACTATACAAGAAGGAAACTAAAACGTTTAAATTTGTATGACATTTTTTAACGATAATATGAAAAGAAAAGTATTATAAATTATCAATGGTTTTCATATTGTTTAATTTTCAGTTGAAACATGGATCGGTATAATATATTTTTTAAGTATATATTTATTATGCAATTCTATTTATTTCAATTACTTGATAAAAACAATAAAATGTCAACATTGTCCAGGATTGGTAACGATGGTTCTGTGTACAGTTTTAGCTTTTCACGCGAATTAGCCATCTATCTCATATGGCCTCTTTTCCTGAACATATATCTCTTAAATAACTTACGAGTATGTACTAGTAAATAACGATATAATTTCATTTTCACTTTGTTGTCACGTTATTTATCTAATATTTCAGTCATAAGGGTCAATACGAAGAATTTTATCTGAATTTATACAAAAAGAAGGATCGAAACACGGGCAATCGAAGCGTCCAAAAATTATACTCACAACAGTATATCTTATTTTCGTTGTACAACATTTTAACTGGACCATCATAATGTCTGCTAATTACAATAGAAAACATTTAAGAGTCTTCGAATAAAATCAAATTGCGCATAAATATTATCATGTTTATTCATATAGGAAGGTAGTATTAATCGACGCTCATCAAAACCATAGTGATTAAAGAAAAGAAAGAACATAAAAAAAGCATAAGAAAAAGAAATAAAAATTATCTTAAACTTCAATCTTAAAAATCATGTGAAATCAGGAAAACTTTCCCAATTATTTTTTAATCGAATCGTCTACAAATCTTTACCATAAATGTGCTTGAGAAGTAGGTTGTATCTTCGTTTGCAAAATTCAACATGTTTCTCGTTATATACTCCGAGCATAGAGAGACGATTTTTGCGAATTGTAAAGAAATGTTATAAAGGATATGTATAAAAATATATATTATCACAGTCGTGATAATGTTTTACAACTTTTACATGGTTGATATGTTGTATTTATAGCTTTGTTAAAAATTGTAGAACATTTATGGCGAGGATCTTGGAAGGCAAGTAGTGTTCGCGAATCGGCCGAAAATACATGTAATACGATTGTTAATAGTGTACGTGTAACGTATATATCGTAAAACGTATAAATAGATATACATGTACATAGATGCTTTGCTTCGTGTAATTATACAAAATTATTCACGGATATTCGGTTGAAACGAGATGAAATGTAACTTTTATTTAACACGTTGCCTCTCGGTTTTACAAATAATGAATTTTAAATTAAACGTAGAAAAAATGTGATATCTACAGGAAATGTAATCTCCATTGCGGTTTAAAACAAAAATTCATTTCACTGAGGGATTAACAATTGAATGAACAACAATGGTATGTTCGCGCTTTGTTCATACCCTCGGGTTCTTCCGAGTTTATTTTCAACGAAGGAAAAACATTTAAAAAGAAAATTATAAAAAAGATTATATAGTACAATTAGAAAATTGAGCGCAAAGCGTTAAAATCGTGGCTTTAAACTATCTCGGATGTACTCGTATTACGCGAGTTATAATTCAACATAATACGATAATTACGATATTAATACATTGCGTACTGATCTTGCAATATTTAAATTTTACACTGCATATTTAAAGCTAGATCGATTTCACATAGTGGAAATATTGACGTTATTCAATAATCACATGCAAATCAAATGAAACAATGGCATAGTAGCAATT